>JBBPOF010000174.1:0-38343 GCA_038091315.1 Porphyrellus cyaneotinctus | reverse complement strand
AGGGGGACGAGGGCTGTGTGTTCGAAGTTGCTGGCTTCGCTGACGACGAGACGGGGGGATACGGGGAGGGGTATGGCAAATGGACGGGGATTGACGATGACGATATGATACTTGGACGGGTCGAGTTTGGAAGAGAGGGCGGAGGCGATGGCGATTCCGGCGTGACCAGCACCGATGATGACAATGTTTTTCTTGGAGGACATGTTGGAGTTGAGGTTTGATTCCAGACGAAACCATGGCGGAGCCTTTATAGATGGAGGAGACGGTGTGCACAGAGAGCCTCATGCCTTGAGACCGGGAAATGCTTGGTAACGATGACCAGACGTTTACTCAAGGCAAACGACCACCATGCAGTCTTGATAATCGGCATACTAGCGGTGGTGAGTCTGAGTCATACATGATGAGTCACAAAACATACCACCACATTCCCGACCTCTTGCAGACTTCAAAAATTATATGGGATAGACTCCAATAACGGAGAAAATTTTGATAGTAGTTACAAAAGTGAGATCAACAAAATGCATCGGACGAACCATGGGTCTTAAAGCTTAAGCATCTGAAGTCGAGATCTGGCTTGTGAATCGAATAAGAGAGACCTGGACATCATGGGTTAGTCCATTACGGTTCTCCGTGCCAAGTATGAATTTTGGGAGAAGACGGACTTGATGAATGTGTTCCTCTGATAATTCCTTCTTGGCAGTGCCACGAACTTCAAGTTGAAGCTGAGTGATCAGTGTGACCCGAATTTTATATTGCATTACGTTTCTTTCTGCCCACCGTGTGTTATCACATTTCTTGTACATCATGATGACCATATCCTCTAACGACTCTAATCTCTCGAACTCGAGGAGATGAACAGGACAGAAAATATTAATCGATCTGCCTTACAAAGTTCGTGCGGGGAATTGTCAATCAACGTGCCATTTTCGTTTCCGAGTTTCCATGCCGGCACCATGCAAGTCGAATCACACAAGGCTTCTTTTAACCATGGTCATCCCTTCTACCAAGTCATGTTGCATCACATCTACCCAGCAGACACCCCCACTCTTCAAACCCATCAAAGTCGGTCGATTGACGCTTCAACACCGCGTGGTGCTTGCCCCTTTGACCCGCTTTCGGGCTTATGTCTCCCATGTTCCCGGCCCTCACCAAGCATCGTACTACTCTCAGCGCGCTTCCACACCAGGAACCTTACTCATTACGGAAGCCACTTTCATTTCCTGCAGGGCAGGGGGTTTCGCACATGTCCCAGGTATTTATACCGACGAGCAAATAAAAGGTTGGAAAGAGGTACGCACGCGCGTCTTCTTGAAGAGCTCACCCCATCGCGTAATTGTGTTTCAGGTCACAGACGCAGTGCATGCCAAGGGATCATATATCTTCCTCCAACTCTGGGCCCTTGGTCGCGCCGCCAACATAGATTTTCTTGAGCAACAGGATCCGCCCGCACCGTACGTCTCTTCATCCTCCATCGCGTTGACTGGCAAGTCGAAGCCACCTCGCGCGTTAACCGAGGCTGAGATCGAAGATTACATATCCACGTATGCAAAAGCAGCCAGCAACGCTGTGCACGGTGCCGGATTCGATGGGGTGGAACTACACAGTGCACATGGTTATCTTCCAGATCAGTTCCTTCAGACAGTGTCCAACAAACGTATGGACAGATGGGGTGGGGACGAAGAAGGGCGCACGAGGTTCACGAGGGAGATTATCGATGCAATTGTGAGGGCCGTCGGCGAAGATCGCGTCGCTGTGCGTATCAGTCCCTGGAGGACGTTCCAAGGTGAGGTCCTTGCACTGATCTTCGCACCTGTAGTGTTCATTTGCACGTTATCTTTAGACATGAGAATGTCGAACCCCCGACCAACATTTGCGCACCTCGTCACGGCTCTACGTGACAAGCATCCCAAGCTGGCATATCTCCATGTGGTTGAGCCTCGCTTAGATGATCCCCCATACCTGAACACAGTCCCGAACACAGAAGAGAATAATGACTTTTTGCGAGAGATATGGAATGGTGGTGAAGGTGGTGACGAGAGGGTGTTCATATCAGCCGGTGGACATACCCGCGAGACCGCATTGCGCACCGCGAAGGACAAGGGAGGGCTCATTGCATTTGGTCGGCTGTATATAACAAACGTGAGGATTCCCACTTTTATTCTGGCACTCTTCGCTCATCCTTGATCTTCATACAGCCTGATCTCCCAGTGCGGCTGCAGAAGAATATGTCCCTTACGTACCCAGACCGGTCGAAATATTACCTTCCAGGAAACTTGACGCCGCTTGGATACAGCGACTGGCCGTTTGCGGATGACAACGTTTGTGGCCCAGAGGGAAACTCTAAGGTAATACTCTTTATACAGGGTGAGGAGAAAAATATATTGCTTATTCAGAGAGACAGGATGCGACGTACAGCCAACTACGTGAAGCGCGCAACGATGAATACTTATCGACATACACGCCGACAAAGCAAAAATTATAAATTCAAATATGTGGTAAAAGTCAAGGCGACAAGCCATCGTCAGCGTGCAAGCCCACATTATACCTGACAAGACAGCGGGCTGGCAACTATTCTTGATCCAAGATACCCAATCGTATACCTATGTGTCAGGACCCACTAGTCAATGACGAAGCAATAATCTTCGTGGCGTGCCTACTTGCGTAAGCGATCAAGTTGGACGGTCACTTACCCTTGATAAAAGTTCTTCGTGACCCTTGTTCGACATGGTGTTTGGTCCTTTGCACGCCAACCTGGCAAACCACAGGCAATACCCCCCAAAACAGAATTACGAGTAGATCGACATCACTAATTGGACTTCCATGTGCCCCTAGATCTTCTTTGCTATGGCTCATGAACTATTTCAAACACGAATTACGTAGATGACGAGAACAAGCCTGTGTGAACGTGTTAGAATACGGGAGCTACATCGAGCTGATCACTCATCGTCTGTTCTCATTGTCAACACGACAATGACAATTTAAAGGAATGCCAGCGAAATTTTTCCAGCGTATGGAATAGGCGCGTCAATCAATTTCCTTCCTTCGGGAACTGGTAGGGACGAATAAACGAACAAATCAAGGTACATATTCGTTCAAACTTTCAACTAGAATCCTGAAGATTTTCAAACGCGTCCGTGACGCAACCAAAGACCTTATTCCACCGGGCTCCATACAGCCCCCTGTTTGGTGACTTTGACTTTCTCCGAGTCAGCATCCACTCCCAAGCACGGAGCTTAAAGTGGCTATCAGCTACACACCTCATCATATCAAGTAAGAAAGTTGCAACGGCTGGTACCGACTCTGCTTTAATAATGGAGTCAAGGAAATTGATAGTGAAGTTGCGTGGAAACACCATTCCAAGGCTCGTCATGACTTGACTTGGAGGGACAATGGTGTAGCCTTGCGTATCGAGGCAGACAGCGACATGAACGAGCGACCGACATGTCTGCAAAAGCTTTACGAGACCACCCGGAGTAACACCAGCTCGCGAGTTCCAACCCCAATTCTTGTTTATGAAAAGATATTCCATCTGGGGAAATGCAGATGCCAATGCTAGCACTTGGTTATCTGTCAGGCTCACGTTCCATTCGATATCGATATCCAGGTGGTAAAGATTGCTGAATGCTGTGCACGGTTGCAAGACTTCGGAATCGAGGATGAGAGTGTCCAGAGGGTGAAGGTCGTCCATCGAGAATTGATTCAACGAGAGGCCGTAGATGGAGTAACTCTCATTGGATGTCAGAAAGCGGGTCACAAAGGAGGAGTGTCGACTTGGAAGGACAGATGTGGATAGCGGCGCAGAAATACATGATAACGGGCAGTCGAGTTGGGAGAGAAACCGTGAAATCAGGCCCAAGGATTCGGATTCCGGCTTTAACGTGTCCAAGCCGGAGAAGACGAGGGTCGAGGCGGAAGCTGGTAATGTAGCGCCCAACAGGAAGTCGAGATAAGTCAACGAAGGCATGCGAGACAAATGCACAATGGTGTCTACATCCAAGACAATCCGAGGACAGACCAAAGAGTAGAGGTTGCTCCAGCGGCAGATATAACTTGGTTCTGTTTTGTCGGAGCTGCCTGAATAAATACGCAAGGCGATGTAAAGTTCCCTGAGATTCGGAGAGAAGTTTGGGAACAACATGGACCACTTCTGGATTCAATCTGAATTCACAAAGCGGACGTCGAGGTCGACCAGGGATGGGAGGGGCAAGCATAACAGTGGCATGATTTTCTCTGTAAATTCGCAACCGAGATCACGGAGGTTTGGCAAGAGCGACGACTCGGTGGTGGAGGGTTCAAGAAAGTTGCCACAGAATTCCAATCCAGTCCATCATTAAAATACCGTATGGAACGAATGCGACGTGCGTGACCTCGAAGTATATCCCACTCAACCTGCGTAAGGGGTCTGCAGAATGAATACTACAGCAGAAGAAATTTGATGCAATTCGTTTAGCAAGCGCAACAAGAATACGTGGAACCACCTCACTACGACTATGTTTCCAGACAATCGACGAGAAGCATCAGGAAGGCATCGTGCTAGTGGGGACAAGTCGTCCAATACTCTCCAGACTATGTCTAGCACTGGTTTGCGGAATGTGCGACGTGTTCTGGCCAGAGCTGCAAGTTCGAAAGTAGCTTTATGGCAGTCGACCGTGTCCAGATCAGGCGGGAATTAGTGATCGAAGATATTAGAAAGTATCTCTGGTAGCTCGAGTGCGTGATGCATCCTTTCGCAGATAGGAGGTCAAGGTCTGCGCACAAGAGACAAGATGACTCATCACGAAATAGGAGTCCAACAATTAGGTTTGGCTCAACGTTGCAACGTTCAACAAATTGCCAGCAGTTCCGATAATCATCGTAGCAAAAAAAACTCAGACGTACTAGCCAGCTTTAAGTCAATTATCTTGGTCCTTCGATTCCATCATATCAGCTAGAGGATAACGCATAGGCATTACGAATCGGCCTCTGACAGTCTCACTGGGAGTCATTTGCATAGACGGAAATGTGAATGATTGTACACATGGCTATTTCCCGGATCAGTTCCTTCATTTCCAACAAACGTACGAATAAATGGGGTGGAGACAAAGAAGGGCGCACGAGTTTCACGGGGGGATCGTTGTGAACGCTAGCAGTGAAGACCGCGTTGATGTCCGGACTCCGTATCAGTCTTTCGAGCACATTTCAGACAAAGCATACAAGACTATGGCGTTTTCCGATGGCCTCATTGCAAGCTCTTTTTACTTGCGCAGCCGGAGTGGTGTCCGCCTCTCCGATCGCCTTGCATTCCGTTTCGAACGCTGCCAGTTCATCAGCGTCGAGGTATCGATCTCGTTCTGGTTCACGACGTAAAAATTAGTCTTACCTAGTCGAGCTTGCCCAGATATCACCGTTTCGAAGTGCATATATTCTGCACGATCGCGCCCTTTTCCGACGAGGGATGCAAGGATCTTGGCCGTTGTCGCTTTCGGAACTGCACCTTTCAACTTGGTGGAGCAAAAGGCCTGTTCACCTGTCGGGATGTCTAACGGTATATAGACACGGAATTCGCTGCGATTACCTTTTTCTTGTACTGTAAGACGACGACTTCGGCTGTGGGCAATTCAGAGGAGGATCTACTTGGTTAGGTTTGGTCCAGTAGCTTTGAGGTGAAGCAAAAAGGGACAATTGAATCCTCTGACTCGCGGTTTTCATGATCCCATCCAATTGGTGACCGTCAAACATGGCCTCCGCAACCGCTGCAGCTGTAGAACTCTCCCTTCTATTTGCTTAGAGCATGTCTGACGTGTCTGTAGCTTCGACAGTTCACGTTCTTCGACATCGAACCCGTCAAGGATGTTCACGACCCAGCAAGCCCGCCTGAATTGCTCAAGGTAGTCTCATTTCCACCTGTCGTTCTCCTCTGTTGACTTCTCAACGTTAGAGTGCTTCGGAAATCTCCATCGTCATTTTCTCCTCCCATGGCCTGGTCGTCGCGGACACTCATGGGAGTGTCCACCTTCTCAACCAAGCCTTCGTTTCCGTAGCGAGCTGGATCGCACACGTCGGTGGAAGAGTCACTCATATGGTAGAAGCTATGGGAATTCTGATTTCCATTGGGGTGCGTGGTTGTGTCCTTCGCTATTCACTCCAACATTGACACGCAGGCACTTTCAGGACGAAGATAATGTGCGCTCGAGTGTCATGAAAATATGGCACTTGGGAAGGACAGACAAGAGGACAGGCGCACCCGTTCTCCTTCGCACAGCCAAAGTGCAGCCAACCGGGAAACCGCACCCTGTATGGTTCGTTCCGCTTGCAATCTTGGCCTTAACTGACTACCAAGCACAGGTCACCACTCTCGCGTTAACGTCCAACCTCTCATTTCTTTCCGTCGGTCTCGCAGACGGCACCGTTCTTTTATATCGCCACTTGGACCAGTCCTTATCATCAACGTCCTCATCCGCTTCTGTCCCGAAACCTCGAATCATTCACGAAATCGCGACTGAACCAGTAACATTCTTAGCATTCACCGCCGCACCTGCATCGGTCTCCATGGATCCCTTACCCTCTACTGTCGTGGAACCTTCGAACCCTAGCTCTGTTGCTGCATCGAATTTCCCTCCAACGCTTTCGCTCATCATTGTCACCACGTCATCAACGTATGCATATCCAATTTTACCAAAGCCCTCTAGCCCTCTAGCCGTCCTCGTTGACGAGATCGGGGCAGGATTATGCTGTGCTTGTGTCGACTGGAAATCACGCTGGGTCGTTTTGGGAAGAGATGAGGCCGTAGTTGGCATCGGGAGTGGCGGAAGGTTAGGTGTGGTTAGCTACGAAGGTCAGTGTGAATCTGGTCTTGGATTCGAGATTGACCCAACTGAGTGAGTTGCGCAGGGCGCAAGTCCTCGTTATACACGCACCTGAATTACGTGGTCGTGGTGCTACCTACACCAACACCCGCTTCTGCGGTGCTTCCCTCGAGCGCTGCGGCGAAAACTCCCGGGCCACGACAACGGAAGCTCACTACAGACGCAACCTCGCTTTCAAACGTTCTATCCTCAAATTCTGCAAGTGGTGTCACCGATTCAGACGCCGCGCGCGTCGTACTCATCGATATGGAGAACAAAATGGTTGCATACGTTGGATTATTTGAGCGGGGCGTCCGGAACGTCGTATCTGCATGGGGTTCGGTGTACATCTTGGGGAACGACGGAGCGGTTTGTCACTTTCCATTACATGTGGATCTTTGCATCACTGAATGTCATCCACACAGGTGGCTCGCTTGGTTGAGAAGCCGACTGGCACGAAGCTTGCGCTATTGTACGAGAAACACCTTTACTCTCTAGCGCTGTCGTTCGCGTATACACAGAGTCTTGACACAACAGACGTGCATCGGCATCATGGTGATTATCTGTACGAGAAGGGCGATTACGAAGGCGCAATGAAGGAATATCTTCAAACGATTGGCGGTGTTCGGGGAAGCTATGTCGTACGCAAGGTATGCCCCTCATAGTCGTTGTATTTTTCGGCTCTTTCTCGCATGTCATACAAGCATATATTGACCTACATATAGTTCCTCACAGCCAATTTGACCCCGCTCTTGATCCTTTATCTACAAGACCTTCATACACACGGGCTCGCGAATGCGGAACATACAACGCTCCTACTTAATACCTACGCCAAAGTGGGAGATGTTGCCAAAGTCGATGCGTTTGTTCGCAGCGAGGGGAGAGTCGTTGGGACTGTCGCATTCGATGGTAAAACAGTTCCCGGAGAGGGATCAAGCCGAGAACCTCCGTTCGATCTTGACACGGCAATTCGTGTATGTCGTCAAGCAGGATTCTTCGAGCAGGCCGCATACCTCGCGAAGAGATGGGGGAGACACGAGGATTATTTACGGGTCGTGGTCGAAGATATCGGTGCTGGGAGTAGCGATGCGAAGGCGACAGAGAAGACGGACAAAGGAAAGATAGAAAATGGATACAGAGCGGCGGTCAGTTATTTGAGGGAAGTGGGCGGAGCCGGGGTAAGTTCTCGTCTTTTATTGAGTCCTCGGGTGATCATTAATTGATGCTGGATTCACGCCGGTAGGCGGAATCAAACCTTGCTCGTTACTGCCGCGCACTTCTGGATAATCTCCCGGACGAAACTACGCAATTGCTCATTGATCTGTGTACTATTTCTGGACCTCTACCACCTTCAGAAGGCCTTCCGTTTCCAGCCCAAGGAACATCGGCACCTGGATACCTGTCTTTACTCACCCTCTCAAGAGCACCCGCGGTGCCTCCGACATTGACGGGAAGTGACGGATCCGGGAAAAAGGTGGAGGACATGGAAGGGGAAGAGGATATGGTGACCGCATTAGCCGGTGGACCCAGTACTCAGTCTCTCGCACCGCAAGTACGGTCCACGACTGGCCCAGGGCAACAGACACCACCTAGACGACCCTCTCCAACACTCTTCTTCGCCCATTTCGTAGACCACCCCGGGTGTTTTACCATGTTCTTGGAGACGGTCGCGCAACGGCGGTGGGGGCAAACGCTGGACGGATCGAATGGTTCGGAGTCGATCGCTGTGATTGTCAGTGGATGCGAGGACGAAGCATCAGAGAAACGGGACCAGGCAGCAGTGTGGAACACGCTTCTGGAACTCTATCTCGATGAGGGTACTGAGGGGAACCAACATACCCCGTGTGACCACCACAAAGCCCTTCGACTACTTCGTTCCGCCCACCTTCCGTATGACCTCACTCATGCACTCGTCCTCTGTTCAAGCCACCAGTACACGCCTGGACTAATTCTCCTATGGGAGAGGATGGGCATGTATGAGGACATTCTGCGATTTTGGATGGAAGAGCACAATTTGGGTACCACCTCTGTTCCCGGCTTTTCCGAATCGCCTTCGACGCAAGTCATTTCCGCGCTACACAAGTACGGTCCGGATAATCCCCGCCTTTACCCGCTCGTTCTCCGGTTCCTTACCTCAACGCCGGCGCTGCTCACCACACATCAAGCGGACCTCGAAGCCCTTCTGGAACACATCGAAGGCGAGAAAATCATGTCGCCTCTGTCTGTCGTGCAGGTTCTCAGTCGTAACGAAGTGGCGAGCGTCGGACTCGTTAAAGGTTGGCTGATGAGGCGGATCAAAGAAGGCATGGAGGAGATCACAACAGTACGTTCCTCTCTTGTTATGTTTCTCGTGTTGAGGAGACGACGATACGCGATCACAGGATCAACAACTCATCTCATCGTACCGCTCTGAGACCAAGGCGAAACTCAAACAAGTTGAAGATCTCGAGGACACGGAGCATCCGAGAGTGTTCCACGTCACGCGGTGCTCGCAGTGCAACGGTCAACTCGATCTTCCGAGCCTGCATTTCATGTGTAATCACAGTTATCATCAACGGTCTGTCTAGCTTGTCTTTCTCTTTCTCGACGACGTGCGGTACTGATGGCTCACGCGACGTAGATGTTTATTCGAGAACGATACGGCTTGCCCGTTGTGTACCCGTCAACATGGCGTGATCCAAGAAATCAGGCGAAATAACGAGCGGTTGGCAGACCAACATGACCTATTCCTCGCTGAGGTCAAGGAATCTGGTTTTAGGGCTCTCGCCAGTGGATTTGGAAGGGGTTGGCTGGGCATTGGCGGGAACACGGCGATCTCTGGATGAAGAAGACACGAGAAACATACGTGCCTACAGTGTTACTGTTACATCATACATCACATCGTTGACAATATTTTGCAATGATTCATAGCATTTCGGAGAAAACATGCGTTTGAAAAACGTACGCGTCACCTATTTACGTTTGCACTTCAAATTACAAGCGCGACGGAATCACGTGCGATGACACATGTAGGGGCTGCGGCGTCGCAATTCCATACAACCAGAGACCTTGCAAGCAAGGTAATTTGGCTTTGAGTTCTGTCCCGGTGCTACGCATATAGGTCCACGTTCGAGTGTCGTGTACTCTGGTGTATCGAACTTGATCCCGAGGTCTTCTGCATGGCGTCCTGGGGCGGCAAAGCGTCCGTCGCAAGTTATCAAAAGCTAAAGAGCAATGCGGGTTAATTCGTACCTCGAGCAAGTAATAGATGACGAATATACGCGGACTGATGAAATGAAGATTTTCTTGCGACGGGCCCATTCCAAGTACGTCAAGTCGTCCGACGACACGAGTGGCACGCCGCTGCGTTACGAAGCAACCGACACGTCTGCAGGAGCTGCAGTAGTGCATTTGGCGTGATCCCAACCTAGATGCCTATTTATCAATGGGGATCTGCCTTGCCCGTCTGGCCCCCTAGGCTAGATGACCGGATCCTGGACCTGGTCGGGCCAGCCAAAAAGCTCAATTTTCGTCCGGATCGGGATCTATCCTGATGCGGGCATTATCTGGGATTGCGTCACTGGAGTTGACCTGGCGATCAAGACTCGGACTCGGAAGCGTTCGGCTGTTGGTTGGTGCGTGAAACCTCGTGGCCATTCTAGAAAACGGGGTCGTAAAACTTTGAAAGGTTGTTTCGTGGACGCCAGGAACGATCTCCTATGGCTACTGTAACGAACGAGAAGCAAGACACGTCGATAGGTCCCATCGACTCGGAGGATAGCCAGAGATTGATCCTGTTCATCACGGGGAAACTTGAATGCGCTGTTACAGGTAAAACTCCCACCTCAGTGGCAAGAACGAGCACTGGCATGGACATGTGACAGCAACTAGAGCGTCCCCTAAGCGTGCACAATGCGAATGACATGTCCCGTACCTGAAATCAAGACAGTACGCGACCCATGTGCTATTTGTCAAGTGGACGAGCTTGGATTTCTATCGCATTGAATGTATACAAACACTTGCATAGCCGTCTTGCATAGCTGTTGCTGAGGGCCCAAAATTGTCTTCCTGCTACTCGGCCCGTCGCTGTGCAAGCTCAGAACATACTACTTACCATGCCTTGACCAAGCTAGTTGTTCGGTCAGCTACGAACGTAAACGGCATCAACTGCAACCAGCTGGTGTGGACAACGCACCGTGCCTCGAGTTGAACGCCGTCTCACGCATGAGAATATAGGTGCTCCACAACCTTCCATAACCATAAACGAGAGCGAACAGCATTGTAGGCACCAAGGCAGTGGGCGAGGAACAGCTTCGTAATCATCAGCAGTCGAAAGCAGCACAAGGCTGCACGAACCTTGGCCGATGAAGAGGGATTGAAGGTTAGAAACGCCCGTTGCCGCCGGCCCGCGCCGATGTGTGTTTTGTCTGCCAAAGTTGGGTATGCAGGTGGCGTCGATGATCCAAGCGAAGAGCCAGATTTGGCTGTCCTTTGATGCTTATCGTCCCAATAGTATAAAGAAACTGAAACTTTAGTTGATGAAACACGATCAGTCTACCCAAAAACCGAGACAGTCAGTCTTACGAGGACAAGTGGAATGAAACTGACGGTCGACGAAATGGGGTATTGAATACCGCGACACTGCATGCCAGAAGATACCAAACCATTTGCCACGCTCGCCGGATCGCTTACCAGGAACGCGGTTCGATGGGATTATATACTAGCGCAAGGGATGATGAAACAGAGTGTATCCCTGTATCGCCACCTCAGCCCCATTTGCGATCATCATCGCGGACCGCGAAACAGATGAATTGTGATGGCGTTGCGCGTCAGAAAGGTCCTTCAATGGGTTGTTGAGCTGGCCACCAGTCCGCGGATAGGCTGCCCTGTAAAAGCCTGTTGGCTGGGTTCGGATGCCATTCGCATGGGAAGTAATGTGTTCCTTGATCGGCTTTCTGTCTGTGCGTGAATTCCCCGACGGATCAGGGGCACGAGAGAAGGTTGACGTTGCAATCGGACGCCGGGTCGTGTTCTGGAACTGCTCAGCGGATCATATATTTGATACGAACCGGAGGCGATGCTAAGTACGAGGATAGGGGGACAAACACGATGTTATTAGTATCAGCCATGTGAAGGGACGTTGGTGATTGGTTCGGGTTTCGGCCATGGTTGCCGTATATATGAGTGATACAGCGCCGGTCTGGCGACGCAACAGCGGAGGCAGCGGAGGCTTTGTCTGCTGGCGTGGTTGGTTGTCACACCTGCCTAACAGCCCCTGAGACCCTGTAAGGAGGTAGCTCGCTCGTCCTCGAAAACTCCCACGGAACATTGCAACCTTCAAGGCTCATTGCATACCAAACGGGACGTACCTGGTTCCGGCATGAGCTGACACTGACAGATACATCATGCCCACAAGCGGTTTGTGACGGACTGTGGGAACCCTGATCGTCCCATCCGATCACTGGGGTTTGTATCCGCGTCAAGCCCGACTCGGAACCATGAGTGGCGTCCGCCCCAGTGGTCTTGGTAACGCGGTTGTCATCTATGGTTAGCTTGTCACGAAAACTTAACCTTGTACCCGTGTACCCCTGTGTACCTGCGCCATGCACGTCAACATGCGGCGCGCGTCTCCTGACAATCTCCTGTCTGCACTCGCAACCAAAATACGTGAGCTGGACACTCGAATCTATGTACCGCGTGGCACCGCAACAATTTAAATACTTACACGCTGGATAGATAGGACAGGTAAACGAGCCTCCTTTGCTCCGTGCAGCAAGTCTTGATGGAGCCTGTGCTGATAGTGAGTTAAACAAAGGGTGAATAATTATCCGGAGCCGGTCCATCAACACTCTGAAGTCATACGAGTACCTTGCAAGTTCGTTGTCAACTCAACACCATTTGGCTGCCATGGCCACGGTGAACCATACAAATTTCTCACCGTACAGCATTCGATGGGCATGAGGAGATCTTCAATTTGGTCTGGTGGCACTCGACGTGACGTCCCTGAAGTAGAAGCTCGGCCGCCATGTATACTACTATGTAAGTCGTCCAACGTCTAGGTGACTCACCTCGACTTATGCCCCGAATTTCCAGTTTATCCCCAATTAAGTATGCTTTCCTGGGTCAAGAAGCAACAAGACCACATGGGGCACGGTGTCAGATACTGGTGTGTGTTGATAAAGATGATACGATATCTAGAAACTCGATCCGGAATATTCTTGAACGTGGTGGCTTGACGCGGCGCGCTGCGAGCACTGCCGATAGATGGATTACAATGAATCACGCAATAGGATTGCGTCGCTATGGCCCTATTCTCGGGCAATTCAAACGTTCGTCCCAATAAAGCACTTGAAAACAATTACCACTATCCATTCTAGCCAGAGGTGGTTACGCTGGCGCGGAGATGCCTTCTGGAGCTAAGGAAGTTACGTAGAGTGCTATCGGTGTACTGGCGGCAGCCAAGAAGGCAAAGTGCGGCGTTGGTAGCATGGGATGGAGTTTCGAATGCTGTATAATTAGCAGGCTATGGTACGTGTGCTTGTTACCCCAAGAGGAGGTGGTGGCTCAGGTCCTCGCTGCTTAGTCACCCTTAGTTCGTTGTGACTCGAGCACGGCTCAGGAAAACATCCTTGACCAGCTCCACCTCCGAACATGGTCTCAACGCAAACCAGCCATGAAGGCTCACAAGAACCTGCGCCAATAACGCCAGGAGGAACCTATTCGATACAAGTGAGTCTGTGAATTTTTTTTTGGTTCACACCCCCAAGAGCCACCAAGCAAACCCACTGCTGACTCATCACACCACTAGACAGTCACAGTCGGATGTAAGATCTACATTCGCAGACGGACGCCGGACGGTGGCGAAGAAGAACGTCTTGCAGAAATCCTTTCTATCCGCGACAAGCCCATAAATGCATATGCCGTCGCGGCTGCTGGACGGCGCGCTACGCGAGGTAACATCAAGGAAGAAGAACCCGAGCTAAAGCTCGAGGACAAATGGGAATATTTCGTCCACTGGGACCAGTTCAACAAACGCTTAGACGAGTGGGTTATTGGCTCGCGACTCGTCCTGAGTCGTGACTTGGAATGGCCCCGTCCGAAGCCACCGCCGGGCAAGAAAGCTGGCCCTAGCACACAAAAGGCACCCGGCAAAGTTCCGCGCTCGCAATCGCTTCTCAGGAAGGCAACTGCCAATGCGGCCGCTGCCGCGTCGCCAACACCAGCATCAACACCCGGACCAGGCACCGGCGTTGCTGGGCATACGTCACCTTCTCCCGCGCCATCCCTCA
The DNA here is from genome assembly GCA_038091315.1 of Porphyrellus cyaneotinctus. Classification (NCBI taxonomy): domain Eukaryota; kingdom Fungi; phylum Basidiomycota; class Agaricomycetes; order Boletales; family Boletaceae; genus Porphyrellus; species Porphyrellus cyaneotinctus. The sequence continues at coordinate 24,251 of JBBPOF010000174.1, read as the reverse complement.
AACGCAAGACCCTGCACGAAGAACAGGAAGAAGAGGAAGAGGAAGAGCCCGAGGACGACGACCTCGATGCAGAAGGTGAGATGGACGTCGACGCCGAAGGTGAAGCCGAGAGCGACACCTTTGACCTCAGCGTCAACAGCACTCCACCCGAACCTCCACCACCTGTCTCTGCGTTCAGTAAAGAGCAAGAGATCGAGAAACTTAGGACCTCTGGCTCCATGACACAATCCATATCTGAAATCGCGCGAGTGAAAAACTTAAATCGGCTGCAGATCGGCAAACATGAAGTCGATGCGTGGTACTTTAGCCCCTACCCAAAGGAGTACGCACATCTCCCGGTGCTATACATTTGCGAATTCTGCCTATCATATTTCCCATCCCCAATGATGCTGTCACGGCACCGCCGCCGATGTACGATGCTTCACCCCCCCGGAAATGAAATATATCGACATGAGGACATCTCATTTTTTGAGCTGGACGGAAAACGCCAGTTGACATGGTGCAGAAACCTCAGTCTGCTATCAAAATGCTTTCTAGATCAGTAAGTGTCATGTCCGCAGCGCCAATGTCCCCTTGGCTTAACCTATAATTTATAGTAAAACTTTGTACTACGACGTGACCCCCTTCATGTATTATGTCATGGTGAGTCATCCAATCTTTTCTCCCCTCTATCGCCCTCATCACCGACATCTGATAGACCCAGCGGGATTCCACTGGCTGTCACATCATCGGCTATTTTTCCAAGGAGAAAGAATCCGCAGAGAACTACAACGTTGCCTGCATTCTAACGCTTCCGCAACATCAACGCCACGGCTACGGCAAGTTCTTGATCGAGTTCTCATACGAGCTTAGCAAGAAGGAAGGGAAGCTCGGGAGCCCTGAGAAGCCGCTCAGTGATCTAGGCCTCCTCTCGTACCGGGCCTATTGGGCCGAGGTCATCGTGGAGCTGCTCCTCAATACAACCGACGAGCTTAGCGTTGATGATATTGCCCAAAGGACATCGATCACACATGCGGATGTCATGAATACGTGAGTGCATTCCATTCTATACTCCCCCTGGATGAAGAACCCTTGCGATCTGATGTGATCAAATTTAGTTGCACGACGTTGCAATTGTTCAGACACTGGAAGGGCCAGCACATCATCTGTCTGTCGGATGCCGTGCTTGAGAAGCACGAAAAAGTGCGGAGCAAGCGTAGACGACGGGTCCACTCTGAACATTTGATTTGGAAACCTCCCGTCTTCACTCGGGATCAACTCCGCTTTTATTGATGGACGCTGGTGTACTCTTTTCTTCATTTCGATTTCATGTTCTTGCCTTGTTTTTGCGCTGTCACTTAATGATACCGATACCTTGTAGCTCTAGCGTGTTTTGTTTGCAATTCATCGCGGCGAATGCTGTTATACCATTGTAACACGTACATGCTCTCTGCCGATCGCCACACAGGAAAATTGGAAATGCGTCAAGTATGAACCAGTTTTTCCTCCCTTGCGCCTGGCACCCGCCTTCTCAGTACGATGCCCTCCTCGCTCACTTGACCCGACTCTTTACCATCACTCTCGCTAAACGTGTACAACGGCATACGCGGTGTGAGCGGCGACGGCGGCTCAGAAGCCGCAGGCGAAAACACGCCCTCGCCTGCCAACCCCGAGCCCTCTTCACCCGAAAAGTAGTACGCCTGCTGCAACACTTGCGACGTTTGCAGCTTGGTCTCCATCTCCATGGGGTCTTGACCTCGCGTCTGAGCTGGCATGGTGGCCGACATGGCGCGCGCGACACGCCCGGGTACACGTCCATCACCACATCCACATCCATCTCCCTCTCCATCTTCGTCCGTCCGTCCCTCTACCGAGTCCTCGGCCGCGAGGCCCTCGGAACCACGCACCGGTCCCTCTGACATGAACATCGTCGGTCCGCGCACAGATATAGGCACCGCCCCGGCAACCTCCATGCGTCCTTGAACGGCGATGATGTTAGTGTCGCTTGTAGACGCCTTGACGTCGTCGTCGACACCGAGCGTGCGTGCGATCACATACGAGGTCACGTCCTGTGATTTATGACAGATTTTGTTCGATGGGCGGTCCGGGGTGATGTTGGTGTGTTGATGAGATGACGAGTACGTGTTTGCGTTCGATAACCGGGGAAGAGGGGGGGCGTTAGTGAAAAGAAGAAGAGGTATGCCATGCACGACGCCGGGTCAAGCGAGCAAGAAAAAAAATTGAGGTGGAGATATGAAGCCAGGGACGGTCCTGAAAATTGAAGAGGGCAGGAAGTTCGGAACGGCCCACCGTAACAAGTATAAAATAAGGTTAAATAAAGTAAAAGCGGCGAGCCATCCATTTCGAGAGAAGCCCCCAAAAATAAATATTGATTCAAATTCATCGATTACGGAAGAAAGAGGGAGCGATTAGAGGAGGGGGGGACGTACAAGAAGCGTCAAGAGGATGACGGGGAGGACGAGCACCATCGCCAAGATCCGAAAGGTCGACGCCACGCGACCAACCCACGATTCAGGCTGGTAATGCCACAGATAGGTCACGTATGCATCCCAGAGTCGACGGGGGAGCGTCAAAACAATGTGCCAGCCTGTCAACAAGGCAGAAGACGGCGACAACAATTCAGAAGACGCTGTCCCCAAGGACGGAGAGGGTGACGAGACCCATGCGTTGGTCATGGCATATACTGAAGATGTGACTGATCGGAATTATGATGAGGATTTGATGGCCATCCGTACCTCGCTGTTTATTAGACTCTTGTAAACCTCCGTCGGTTACGATACTAGAGGTGAAATAAGGGCGGAACAGCAGCGGCGTTGTGACTAAGCTATTCCAAGTAAGGCGTGACTCCAATGTATGTTCACGCCTACAAGTTGGTTGCAAGAGAACAAATGCATGTCAGATTTGATAATATACACGGAGACTCACGTCTATGTCAATTGAAGGTGGTGGTGTGGGTCGTGTGCGTGCGTGATAAGTGTTTTGATGAGAGTCGGTTGCGACAGGTCACAGGCTCATTCAACGACCACGTGCCAAGCATCTTGCATAATGAAGGACAAAGTTAACTCTCGATTGCAGCGACGGCGCGACGCCACAAGAACCTGAAGAAGCCAAACCTCTACGAATGCATTTAAAATTTTGGACCAGATAGCGAAATAGTACAGAGACCACGAGGCTACATAATGTCTTCCATCAGAACGAGTTAGCGGAAGTCCATTGGTGTACAAATAACTACGAGGGATCCTATGTGAACAGCGAGGACAAGCAAGAGAATTACGACAGAGTGGGAACATATCCAAACACGCAGACCATGCTGCCGATAGCGTTAGCGAGGAGAACGGAGACGTGCAGACAAAACCAGAGAAACCGAGCTAAGGGAACATAATACTGGAGGGGAATACGACACCATCTGCGCGGACAATAATGATTGGTCGACGTTTGCCAATCTGGTTTTCTGACGGCAAACACCCAAGGACCTCAGTGCACCTCACCTCTACATACGGTGAGGGCTCAGACCCGAAGAAGATGTGGATGGGCTCCGCCTTGCTGAAATTTTCGCCATAAATAGTCAGCAACTTGCTAATGTGAGGGCTAGACTTCGCCAAGACTCCACGCGACTGCACGCAGTTCGTCTTGGGTACCTCCGCAGCACGATCAGGGGGAAGGTATTTGACGACTGCGGGGAATGGTGTGACTGGCTTCGATGGAAGGGGGAACGACCCCGTTTGTGGTGCGTTCTGGTTGTCGAACAACACAGGCGGTACGTAAAAGTTGTACCGCACTTGGTCTGAAAATAAATCCATCAGAATGACAAGATGAAACAAGGCAGATGAAATACTACCTGTGCCTACGATAGTCCAGACACTTGTTTCACCAATATCAACTTGCCACAGCGACCCAGATGATGCACCGGAATCGCTCGAAGATCCCCGGCGACCAGACGAAGCAGAGCCCGCTGATGCAGGGCGCCTCCGTGCTTTGGGCCCTGGATTCTTGACAATGCCACCAGCGCTCGACGTGGAGCGTTTTCCCTTTTTGACACGGCCCCCATCATTGGAGTAGTCATTTGAAGATGATGGCGAAGCGGGCTCGCTGTTGGCCGCGCTGTTGGCTTGACCAAAGTAGTCAGCACCATTCGACATCGATACTGGCGTTGAGACAACGGGAGATCCCGGGAGCATCGGTGAAGCTGACCCAAGACTCCGGGGAATGTTCCACTGCCGACCGTCGATTGGTCGGTATGTGTTCACTTTCTCACCCATGCAGGACAAGAAGGCGCCTGTCTGGCCAGGCGTTCCAGGCTCCGGCATCCCTTTGGTGGGGTCGTACACCTCGAAGGCGATCTTGTGCAGTTGGGACACGGGGTCACCACAAACCTCACCGGGGGCGCAGTAATGGTCTGCCACTCCTTTGGCGCCCTCCTGGAGGCCTCCACCGACGACAGTCGTTTGATGGTCCACTTTACGGATGATAAGGACAGGTGAGACGACACCGGAGACGAGGCATTGCAACACAATCGTCTGGTTGTAATAGATCGGGATCTGTGAGCCATTGTTTGTCAAAGGGATCGCGTTTGGGGGAGGGGAAGGATAATCAGGTTGGGGTGGCGGTGGTGGCGGGGCATCGATGCCGCCAGAAGGTTTGTTGACATCAACGATATACATAACGAACGGATCCCAGCTGGCAGTGCGAGCAATGAAGGATGGCGTAGTGGACCTCACACGACTGTCAAGGCCCGTAAGTGGCGCACCGTCAGATCCCTTGAAGGACGATCCCGAGCCGGAAACGCAGAGGTATTTCGTAGACACGGTCTGAGAGCGTAAGCGATGGAACAACGAAATAGTGGACCCGTGATTGATGCATACTGCCAAGATTCAATTCAATTCAATCGAATGGGAACAATCGTTGGAATTGACGTACGCTCGAGGTTCTTAGCACTTTGCCTTTTTTTGCTCGGTTTGCTGATGACCTTGATTGGTCGGGAAGGGAAGGTACCAATGACACGCTCAGGTTCATCGTCAGATGAGGGTGCTGTAATCTTGACAAGTGCTTCGACTTTCTTTTTCTTTTCGTCCACGTCTGAAATGAAAAGTTGTTTGCCGACACAGCGGCCAATATAAGTGGTACCCGTGGGGGCGTCGTTTACGTCAAAAATCTTGCCAGAGGCTGAAGTCCATTCGATTGTGCCCTCCTGCGGAACGGGTTCGCCAGAGATGCAAACGGTGACACGTGGTGGGCAGAGCTTAGGCTCTTCCCCGCGGCGAACGACGTCTGTCCACCACGAGTTGCCAATCATGATCGCGGTGGGTGGGGGGCATAAGAAGCGCTTCTCAGTTCCGTAAGATTTTTGGGCGACCTTAGAGGACATAACAATAACGGTCCTTTCACCAAAGGCCAGGCGGTTCGGAGCCCGCACGTACTGGTCCAAGTAAGGACTGCCGAGGACAAACCTAAGTGGGAAATTTCAAATTAATGAAGGACGGGACTCACCGGATAAAGGTCTGCAGGTCGTTCGACGATCCCATACCTGGGCCGTGGCGCAAGCCAGGGAAGCCAGGAGCGATGCTGGGCATCAAAGAGAGGTCAGCATGAGGGCCGGGCACCAGGTATTGCGGGATATCTTCGTACGCTGGAATGCCTGAGTCAGGGCGGAAACAGTGGGTAGCCACGCCTGGCCGAAACATGTCTGAACTATGGGTCATGTGGGAGGAGACAGAGCTAGAGGGAAGGGAGCTATGTGGGAAGTGGGAATCATGCGGGAAGCGGCCCAAGCGATCCTGAAACGGCTGAAGGGCGGAAGGCGGGTAACCGCTGTTCATACCATAATCATCGGTGAAATCAGAATGATAGCCAGCGCCGCTAACGTTGGAAATGTGACGTTCGGGGAGGTCAGAATAATGTGCATCGGAAAAGGCTTTTTGGTGGCCGTTGAGGGGGAAGACGGGGGAAGGGTGTATGACAGGGTCGTTTGGGGTGAGCGGAGAGACCTTTCCGGAACTACCACTGTAGGAAGAGGGGACGCTACTCATAATATCGTACGAGCTGCTGTTGGAGGGGCCAAACGTGGAGACTGGGTCTGAGAAGGTAGTGCGCGGGTAAGCGGTGTCTTGAGCTATAGGGTAGGATGGCCCGAGGGAAGTGGAAGAGGACGAGTTGACGCGATAACGCGAGGCAGCGAAAGAGCTGGGGTTGTTGTTGAGAAAGTTGTAGGGAGGATGTTCAGGCACGTCCATGGGTTCTGCGTGATCGAAGTTTTGAGGAGGGATCGACTGGGAGAGATGGTGGTGAGAAGGCGAAGCGGTGTCCACGGACTGGAGAGAAGAGAAGGTGTGATCGAGATCCGCGGGGTAGAGACCATGTGAGGGCTGGTGAGCGGTTGCGGGGCCAAAGTCCATTTCAAGATGAGGAGGAAGAGAGGAGGGAGGAGGAGGAGGAGGAGGAGGAGATGGTGGTGGTGGTGGACAAAGACGAGACTTGAAGTTGTTTGCGCAGATGGGCGATGTCGAGCAAATGGGTGATCGGACGTCGGGAGTTGCCGCTGTCACATCACGGACCGACCTTATTCAGCGATCAGGTCCAACGACAGAAAATGAACAGATCCGTACCAGTTCTACTCAACAATTCGGTAGGAATGATTAATGCTGTCGCATTTCTATCAGTACGCATATTTGCTTACAACCACGAGCGACTGACCCTCTGCGAACAGATCTATGGAGTTGCTCCAAATGGGGCGGCGTTCCCGTTTGCGACGCTGACGTTGCAGTGACACTCGTCTCTTGCTACCTGGAGCAATTCGTTATAAACAAGGCGGACCTGCTCGCCACTGACAATAGGAATCGTGTGCGCGAAAATGGGAACACACCCCATCATCCACCCATCCGCTGCCCTTTATATCTCCGGATTGGCGCGGAACCCTAATTGCGTCTAGGCAACCGTAAGACCCAGATCGCCAACACCGCGGCAGGCGCTGATTCATGAAAAATAAAAAAAGGTCCCGTTTCCTTGCTATCAATTCTATCCTCACTCGTGTCTCGGCAAGCCCACAAAGATCTACCACAAGCCTATGTGCGATCTCTCTCTTGCCTTTCTCGTCATCCTCTGCTCTTCTGAGCCTATCGGTGCTCGCCGTATTTTCAGGCGATCCGCTCCGTATTCTGGTGCCTTTCTTCCGATTGGCTGCCTTCAACCTGCTCTTGTGGCATTTCCTCTACGTGGTCGCACATTCGGCGGAATTAAGTAATCGCATTGTGCACAACTCCCCTGAGATCGTGTCTATTTTCGATGTTCTCGGTCTTTTCCGTCAACGAGGTACATTGGCCAGTTCTTTCACGGAAGACTCCCATTCATTCTGTTACCGTTTGATAGATCCATTTTCCTCTCAGTCACTCGTTTGCGCGAGAATTTTAGCGAAAATCGCCTGTGTAACCAGTCTCGCCCACGCCGAACCTACCCGGGGCGATACATCACTTTCTCCATCCTCCCCTCCCGCAGTTCACAACGCCATCGATGATCTTCCCCCATCATTTCGGATATATGACCCTTGGTATTTAGTACAGCATGTGGTGCTGTGCGTGCTAACACCCCCTTCTCTCGATCAATACGGGATCATCTTACGGGAGTTGTTCGGCTACATCCGATCACATCTTCCTGACAGCATGTCCGACACATCTTCAAATGCCATATGGCTGCTTTTCCGCCACCGGGATCCGTCCCGCTCGTTGCAATCGCGCGGACTTTAACTATCATAGAGACAGATGCAATCACTAATGGCTTAGACTGCCGAGCGGCCCCCTTTTTATTCTTTTTTGGTGCTCTCGGTTGCAAAGAGTGAGCAGATCAACAATCTCAACATACCACTACTCCAAATGGATTAGACTGCCAAAGCCACATCCACGGGCAAATAGCGAGAAGTCGATCCGGTATGGAAAGTGCTGGCCTGTTCCATTTTCCCTGGAGGCGATTCAAGTTTAATCGCAAAATGGTACCGCAATGCGCGTGTTTTCACACCCCAGTCGCCCGATTTTTCTTTGTCCTTTTTTTCTTGCCTTCTCCAGATGGATGACACATGCCTCTTGGGTGAGGTCGCAGGATCGTTATGCGCCGTTACCACGAGTTTATCTTTATCTCAGATAAGTCAAGCGGTGAGAGCGCCATGCCACATATCGGTACATATGCTTTAGCTATATGTCGATCGACTGTGCACTTTAATCTCGGGAAGTTTCTTGTGTGATGGCAGACTGCTTGACAGCTTGCTTCCATGGGCGTTGTTATGCCTCGCGCCTCGTACGTACTTCGCCAGGGGCTCAAAGTTGACCCCGGTGCCATGGAAGCCAAGTGATTTTTATTGCAAGAAAAAAAGGGGAACAAAGTACAACCTAGAAAATAGAATACGATATGATAGAAAGCTTTCGACGCTCGACGGAGAGTCCTGGAAGTTATCTCTGGACGGGAGCAATCAGCTGCAAAGGACCATAGTTCTATTGGTCACGCGTCTTTGGCGCTGAGGGTGAGTCATGGACATCCCCCTCAGGAAATGCCACCTGGATAGAGTGTCGCTTGCTACATCCGCTACCGTATTCTTTACGTTTCCGGTGATAAAATCCATTGTCGGACGAAGGTAGCGTACCCTGAAGTGTGATATGCACTGCCTCTTCCTTTAACGATAAATTGAATCGCGATGCCAAGTTCTGTCAGGAACATGGAATGGCATCCTAGAGAGGTTCACCTCGGACCCCGCGCAAACAAGGATCGTGGCCGGGGGGCGATTTAAATTTGCCAGGGTTCAAAGAATGACGGCAGGGATGAGGTGATTTCGTGAGCGTGGTAACTACGTGGGCAGCGTCGAAAGTCAGCAAGGATAGACGATGACATGCTGGGGCATCAGCTCACCGAGTCATGCTTGGAGACAGGGCCGATGGAGTGTCCAGTGACGACTGATTATGGATCACAATGACACGGGACCCGGTGGGCATGGATTATTGATCATCAATGAACATTAGATGGAACGCGCCCGACGGGCGAGGCTAGCGAAGCGCAGCATTCGACACGTCACTGAGACCGTGTGTGGATGAATTATGCGGAGCCCGAGCTGTGCTGCTCGTAGAACGCTAATAAAGAGGACTCTGGAATCCGCAGAAAAAGCTGGTTGTGAACATGCGGGGATGGTGTGTCGATGATCGATGATCAAGCGGAGGGGCACGTTGGTCATCTTTTAAGCGAGAAGAGCCACCTTAGGAGGAGAACAAGAGCCACCATTTGAGAAGGTTGGAGGGCCACAAAGCTGATTGATGGTGGAAAGGGTGCATAACGAAATACCCTGCCAATACCTGAATGCGGTGTCGAAATGCAACCTGAAATTCGAAGAGATCACGAACCATGATGGTGAATGTATCTGATATGAGTGGTTTGGTGGAGCTAGTTCGGGTCAGTATGTCGACTAAAAATGGAAAGTGTCAATAATCTGCCTTGCCGTGGGTCGTCAGCGCAGCCAGGGCCTGCCAGTGCCAGCCACGGCTCAGCGACAACCAACCGTACAGACCCACGGGGCGTCCGCTCATCCACAGTCGTTGCAGGTCCTGAGTAGCACCAGCGGCTCTGACTTGATTGTACATCCATTTGGAGACTATCTCATTGGCCAGCCGCCAAGTCAGCTTGTAGCCAGCCTCCTTTTTGCGCACTGCTTGTCAAGTTCGAACTGGATTCGAAACGCCATGTCAGCAGTTGCATATCGTCTGGAGACCCCACGTCCTCGTCCTCCTCCACTCCCACTGCGCCATCCCTCTCCAAGGACCTCTGTCCACATCAACACTCAAAGTAACCAGACGCTCCTTTATGACCTTCCCTCCTCGCCTTCCATCATTTCACCCCCAACCAGTCCAATTCTTCCCAAACATGGTCCAATATCGCCAACATCGCCATCCTTCCCTGGTGGCAGAGCCAGGGGCCGCAGGGGTGGTCGTACAGGCCCCACTCCCCCAGCTCGTAATCGCTCCTCTACACCACTCGGCGTATCTCAAAGCGACCTCGAGAAATTCACCGAACATTGTCGCTCATGGTACGCTATCTATGTCGCATCGTTGGTTGCAGCTTTTCACGGCGTTCGATAGGTACTTTGACCAGGACGAGGCCGCTGGTCGTATCATGACACAAACGCTGGCCAATGTGGCACCATCCCAACGTGCGCTTTACTCGCGCCTTCAAGCGTCCGTTCGCTCTGCCTATCACGCGAGCGTCAACGCAAGAAGACACGCGGAGTTTCAGGCACATATCTGCGCTACACAACCAGGCGGTTCCTTGATGCCTCATTCCCGCGCAGATCCAAGCGGTCCAATAGCAAGAAAGGAGCGCTTTGAATGCTTGGATAGGTTTGTCAGAACTTGGTGTACGATGGGTATGCCAGGAACGAAACCCTTCTTTGAGGCACTCTGGGCGGTCATGCGACTACAAGTGCTCCCAGAACAACTGGGAGGCGCGGGACACAATAAGATTCAATGGGAAATTGATGACGCCGTGTTCAAGGAAGCAGCGTATGTGTTCCCTCCGTGCTGTCTGGCCTTATGTATCTCGTCTGATATACTCCCCCTCTCTCACATAGTGGCAAAGACTTCATGCTCGAGGCCATCGACGTCCTTAAAGGGGTAAGCGCATAACCCCGTTAATATACGCCTTGATATCAACTACTCTTTAGGTTCTTGCCTTCGAGGAGGTCCCTTCCTCGGGTGCAAAGTGTCAGACTTTTGGTTCCCATCCGCCATCGTCCTCACGTCGGAATAGCAAATCAGTTCCATCGTCCATATCTAGCACTTCCCGTCCAAAGCCGTCGCCCATTTCCATGGTTTCTAGCAAGCGTGCACGGGCATCCAGCGACCCATTCTTAGACATGCCCGCCCTCTCACATTCTCTCCCATCTGCGTCTTCTCATTCTTCCGGTGTCACGATACCCCAGCCACATTGTGCTGGGGATAATGCGGAAGATAGTGTCCTCCCGCACGATCCTGAAGCGGAAGAGGAATTGGAACTGGCTCCTCTCCGCTCAGAGGTCCCATCGGAGGATTCGGACGACATGTATTTACGCATTTGGACAACGCCAGATTTGCCGAACTCCGAGTACCTGTCATTGTTGACAGTTTTCCCTTCGTTCATCACCCGAGGATCGCCTCCTCGTTTCTCATCGCATACACGAGCTGCCGATATTGAGGAGGCCGATGAAGAGAGAGAGGAAGGCAAAGAAATCCGCTATGGCACGGGTTTGATGTGGGTGAGCACCAAGCAACGGAGCGATGGCTACAAGGGTGGATGGTGGACGCGGTTCGTCCTGTGGTGGCGAAGACTGTTTTGTTAGGATACCCCTGATCTCCCCCACCTTGTTGGAAGGGAAGCATTCAAGTTTCGACACAAGCATACTGAACATATGTAACACTCTTTTGTCTATCACATGCACTGTGGATTGGCACATTCGTTCAGGTATCTTTTGCATCCGCTGATGTTGTTTGATTTGGACATGGCATACAGCAGTGACACAATTCGTTCTGCTAGGACTTGTTTTTTTTTTTTTTGGTTTCTTGCGGAAGGCGATGGCGGCTATACGGCGATGCCGGTACCGGTACCGCTTCAATGAAATGACCGCAGCCGGCTCCGTTGGCTTCCAGTTGCGCACCCGAATAAATGACACAAAATTTGGCCAGTCGGTCGTGCGACCGCGGCGCAAAGCTGTAGAACATTTACGACAGTGGAGCCGCGTGCTGTCGAAGAAAAAAAAAATCGAAACCGTCTGACAGACGTTCTCATGAATCTCCTCAAGCTAACAAAACCCCCATGGGTTCAGAAGTTCTTCTCTGACTGAACGCTTGGCGCTTCTCCCGCTGTGTTTTGTGCTGCACGTTTTTTTCCTGTTCTTGTTTCAAATTGTGAATTCGCCCGATGACCCTAAGTTATAGGTCTCAGGTGCACCCAGTGGTGTGACTAGTATCTGATCTCGATTCTGAGAGCTCAGAAGTCCCAGGCGGATGCTAACGTTCCGATGGTGGCGGCGGCGGCGTCAGAACGCGAAAACGTATCCTGGTCGCAACGGTGAATGTTGACCGGTAGTACGGCTACCCCAGAAGAAGCCCGCGCCCAAGGCGCAGGATATGGTGCACTCCACTCGCAAGGCGCTTAGGTCTGCCCAGACCCCAGGTGTGCCATTTTTCCAGAGAAAAGCTGGCCCGCTGCGCCACCGCGTTGCCCCATTGGGGAGATTATGGAGTAGAGACGGAGGTGTGGGGCCGGAGACAGTCCTCAAGCTTCCCTTTGCTACCCTTGCGTGGGATCCCGCACTCGGGGTCACGACGAGATGTTTCCACTAGTGTCTCGGGCAGGGCCGACACCAAGGACGTGTGAGTTCCAAAACACGTTTCGATCCTTTGTCTGGACCATGTCTACCTCAGATGGCACCGTGAACACGTTCGTCATGGCACCGAGGCAAATAATCCCCACGGCCATCCCTGAGTTGCTACCTTCCTTCCCGGATCTTTCCACTCCTCTGGGGTCGACACCAAGGACGTGTGAATTCCATAACACCTTTCGATGTTTGGTAGACGATGAGTTTACCTCAGATGCACGTTCGTCGAGCGAATAATCCTCATGATACTGCCTCCCTGCCTCTCTTTCTTGCTTGGCCTTCCTTGAAATAGATTTTCCAAGCGGCCGGGGGAAAATCGTGCGTTCCAGAACCGTGTTCGAGACGGGTCGTGCCAGGGATTAGACTTCGAAGTGTAAATACATATGAGTGGCGTTCGTTTTCCCCGCTTGGCATGATTAATGACTCTCGGGGTAACTACCGTTTAAAGTCAGTGGGAGTGCTAGAATCCCTAGAGACGTGACAACAAGGGTCGTACTCGTCGTCCTGGAGAGCAGGCCCCATGATAGATCAAGGAAGGCAATTGCAGCGCTCATGTTCGTGGGCGGGGGCGCCGTTCCTTATCCAGGGACCTAGAAGAATAGGCTTATCTCCTGTCACTATCCTTTCCTCTAGTCTGGTGACCCGACCTGTCTATGAGGTGCCGCGGTCCGTCGGGTGAGACAAGCCGTTCATACTAGAACGGGCTGGTCACCAGACTCGTTGACTTATCCCCTATAGGCATGCACGCACCTGTCTTGGCGCGTGGCGCGATGCACTGGTACGAACGCCCAGACCAGTTACGACGGGATGTTGAGAATATCTGAGATCGGACTCCACCACCCAGATGATTCACTCTTTGTCACATTGTTGGCTTCGATCGCTGTGCACACATGGCCCTGGACTTCCATTCCTCACTCCTTTCCGTCTTTCACTTTTCCTCTATTAATTATATGAAGTACCATCTGCAGGTATATCATGGCATCGCCTCATGCATGAAACTACTCCCGCGAACGACTGCGGCTATGGAATAGGCATGTGGCGAGCAGGTGGGAACAACTTTGAGAATAGAGTTCTCCTGCAGCGGCGATAATGGTCGAGGGTTGTTCGAAGCTTCTACCATGTGAGGATCTGGTCATGTGTACTGACTTGTCATTATTTTAGACGGACACTCGAGGCCATTTTCCCAAGGGAAAGAGATTTCGAATAGAGTCCGGTCACAGGGAGTCGGACTATGCAGGTACGAGAATTTGAACATGACGTTCGCGTGCAAGGGTTATTGGCACCTCCTGCATTCGTCGAATTGAATCGAACTCCTTTGACGTGGGTTCTTTGGCTTGTATAATTTTTTCTTTTTCTTTTTCCCGTGGCACATGGTGCTGAACAGGTCGTGCTGATGTTGTGATGTCATGACTCGTTGATCAGTGGCTTCCCTATGCAACGCTGTTGACGGTCCATGAAGCCCAGCTTTAGCGGTCTTCGATGACCCTCTCGGCCTGGCTGTCCAGGCCATCGGGTGGTTTCAGATCCTGTGAGCACGAAAAAATGATCGTTGGACTAGTTGCATCGTTCACTGGGGCCACCTCCCGCTCCACTTTTTGCTTTCCTCCTTGTTTATTTTCCCATTCCAGCGCGCAAGATAGCCATGCAAACACAAATGGCCTCCGACGGATGCCCACCTCGACGCGTTCATTGATACCGACGATCCTCGGACCGCCCTCGAACCTCGTTGTACTTGAATAGGTCGAAGCAATCTGGCAATCGCACAGACTCCTGTTCCACTGCTCCGTTGTTTCACTGCTGCTCTGTCCTTTCGGTTTCCAAACGCGCCTTCTAGAAAGGCGCAGGGCTGCCGGGTTCGCGATTGATCCCGTTGTCTGCGCTCGCAGAAGCACGTCACCCTGCATATTCGTTGTTGACCATTCTCTCACTCTCACTCTCACGTCTTCTCCGTACCGGGGACGCGTCGCGCTTCCGTCATTCGGATTCTAATCCTCTTTATTCCCTCGTTATGAGTCTTTTTCTCGAAGCACGCTAGGCCGCGGAGGCAGGAGACTGCGGACAATGACAATTACATGGACGTAAGAGACTGGCTCGTCCCTGCCAATGCGTCAATTCCCCAACGTTGGACGGGCGTAGGTATTCGTCCTGTATGGCGGACGCCCCTGTAGGTTCGAGCCGGCCACGATCGACGACGACCTTCTGGAACTCTGAATAACCGTCGTTTCTTATCGACGCCGTCAACTTGAATCCACTGATCATACTATTCTCTAATGACACCGTGGCGTCACATCCTAGTCAAACTCTGATTAGATGGCACTCTGGACTCTGTGCTAGTGGTCAAAAACCGCGCACCCACAACTGGGACGTTTTTGGACGAGGGTAGGTCTTAGCACCCTATTTCCTTTTTTAATCCTGCTCAGCGAGAATCAACTCCCGTCACTTAGTATTCATCATCCATTGGTCGATGTTGAAGATACTCACGAGTTACCCGGGGCCGCGCCTTGAAAATACGACGGGGCTTAGTCGTCCATGTTGTTCCTCAACTTCGCCCCGAATATCAGGGAACTTTACATCGCCTTGACTATTCATGCAGGCAGGTCCAACAAAACCGAAGCAAGTTTCTGCCGCCGGAGCAACCTTTACTCTTTGGTCTGTCCTGGTGTCATCCTCTATTGTGTATTTGTCTCGCATGCCTTCGTTGACTCGGCTTACCTCGTTTTCTCTAGCTTGCGCCAGTTGATGTTGGAATCCGAACCCTTGGACCTGATTTCACGGTTTCTCGACTGCCCGCTACTATCACATATTTCTATACTACCATTCGCGTCTGTCCTTCCAAGTCGACACTTTTTTTTTTGACCCGCTTTCTGACATTCGATGAGAGTTACTCCATCCAGAGCCTCTCATTGGGTTAATTCTCGACGAATGATCTTCACCGTCGGGACACTTATCCTTGATTTTGAAGTCTTGCAACTGTGCACGGCGCTCAGCAATCATTGGCAGCTGGAGATCAATATCGGATGGAATGTGGGCCTAACAGATATTGGCATCTGCATTCCCCCGGATGATACATCTCATCATAAACCATGAGGTTGGAATTCGCGAGCTGGTATTGCTCCGGGTGGTCTCGGAAAGCTTTTGGCAGACCTGTTGGTCGTCACTGTCTGCCTCGATACCCAAAGTTCCCTTCAAGTCAAGTCATGACGAGCCTTGGAATGACATTCCCACGCAACTTTACGATCAATGTCCTCGACTCCATTTTTGAACCAGAATCAGTATCAGCTGTTACAGCATTCTTATTTGAGATAGCGTCGAAGTGTGCAGCTGATATCCACTTTCATCTCTGTGCTTGGGAGGGCATGGCGGATGGTGGAGTCAGCGAACAGGAAGAAGCATACGAACCGGTGGAATAACGAATCTGGTCGCGTCGATGCCGCGCTTGAAGAGCTTTGTATGTCTGGGTGGAAGCCTGAATGAATCGTATGTACCTTGATTTGTTCGTTTATTCGTCCCTACCTGTTCCCGAAGGAAGGAAATTGTTTGCCAACCTATTCCATACGTCGGAAAATTTTCCTTTAAATTTTCATTGTCGTGTTGACAATGGGAACAGACAATGAGTGATCAGCCCGATGTTAATGTGTATGGGGGCGGCGTATGCTCCCGTATTCTAACCCACGTTTGCACCAGCTTGATCTCGAGGCGCACGTCATCTAATTTGTGTTTGAAATAGTTCATGAACTATAGTAAAGAAGATCTATAGGGGTTCATGCCACGACCATGTAGAATGATGGCAATAATCTATTCGTAATTCAGAGTTTAAATAGTATTTTCTGTAGTTTACATTACCCCTTGAACGTTGCCGTCAGCGAGCTGCCGATCGCTGTATCCAAAAGATGTCAGTTTCCTGTGGGGTAGTACTTTGACCGGTCCGGAGGCGTAAGGGTTATATTCTTCTGTAGGCGCGCCAGGAGATCTGGCTGTACGAGGTCCAGGAATGAGCACAAAGTAGTAAAATAAGAGTGGGAACCTTCACGTTTGATGTATACAGCCGCCCGAACGAGCCGTCCCATATTCTCTGCGCTATGCAATGCCGTCGTGCAGGTCGGGCATTCCCATGTTTGCAAAGCGTACATCAGTCAGAACGAGAGATGTGGGTGAGTACAAGGGCCCTACCTTAAAATGTGCTTCACACTGCGATCGTCGCTGAGAGCGTCCACAACGGCATCGACGGTCACCCTGGTAAATCTCGTGCGCCTTTCTTACCATGTACAGCGTTTCTGGCTGCTTTCATGTACGCGGCGATATAATCTTCGATCTCGGCCTTGGTCAACCGACGAGGTGACTTCGATTGTCCAGTCAACCACATGGATGATGCGGAGACATATGGTCAAGATGGATCCTGGGTCACAAGGACGTCAAGGGCCCAGAGTTGAAGGAGAATGTGCAATCCCTGATTGACATGCACCGTGCTCAGCGCGACGGAGGACGAGGAGACGTAATACGGTGCGCACTGCGGGCGGGTCCTGTTGCTTAAGAAAAATGTTGGGCAGGAAATGAGGGTGACTTCCGTAATGAGTAAGGTTCCTGGTAAGGAAGTGCGCTGCGAGTAGTACGATGCTTGCTGAGGGCCAGGAACATGGAAAACATAAGCTCGAAAGTGTGTCAAAGGGGCAAGTACCACACGGTGCTGAAGCATCAATCGACCGATTTAGATAGGCTTGAAGAGTGGGGGTGTCTGCTGAGTACTGTATATGTCATGCATATGACTGGTAGAAGGGAGGATGATGTGTAAAATAAGCCTTGTGTGAAAATATCGCTTGCATGGTGCTGGCAAATGGTATGTTGACTGACGATTCTCGGCACGAAATTTGTAAGACAGACTGTTTGAGGCGAATATCGATAGTTCATCCCTCGCGTCCGTGAAGTTAGAGCCGTCAGAGGATGGTCATGATGTACAAGAAATGTACAGGTCGACAATGTAGTGATGACTCATCATGTATGACCACCGCGATCACTCACATTCATGCAAGTCTTGATAAACGTCTGGTCATCGTTACCAAGCATTTCCCGGTCTCAAGGCATGAGGCTCTCTGTGCACACCGTCTCCTCCATCTATAAAGGCTCGGCCATGGTTTCGTCTGGAATCAAACCTCAACTCCAACATGTCAAACAAGAAAAACATTGTCATCATCGGTGCTGGTCACGCCGGAATCGCCATCGCCTCCGCCCTCTCTTCCAAACTCGACCCGTCCAAGTATCATATCGTCATCGTCAATCCCCGTCCATTTGCCATACCCCTCCCCGTATCCCTCCGTCTCGTCGTCAGCGAAGCAAGCAACTTCGAACACACAGCCCTCGTCCCCCTCGGCAGGCTCTTCATGAAGCGCAACAATGGCGAGACCAAGATCGGCATGGTTAAATCCATAGAACCTATGAACGCACGCTCGGGAGGGCACGTCGTGTTGCAGAGCGGCGAACGCATCCCGTACGAGATCCTCGTCATCGCCTCGGGGTCCACATGGAAGGCGCCCGTTGACTTTCCTCCCCATGGAAGCGATGTAGTGTCCTACATTCACGCATGGCGCAACAACTTCGCCAATGCCAAGCACGTTGTGATCGTCGGAGGTGGTACCGTTGGTGTCGGTTAGTCGACGTTGATTTCCTCCTTCGTTTCTTAACTGGCTTTTGTGTATAGAATTGGCCGGTGAACTCAAGGACGAATACCCCGTATGTCCCATGTGTCTCTCACGCGTTCGCATTCTCATTCGCGTCCTAGGACAAGACAGTGACCATTATTCAAGGCGACCGCCAGCTTCTTAACAGTACCTACCCAGAGTCTCTCCGCCAGGGTCTTGCCAAACGTCTCTCTTCCCGTGGCGTCAAGTTACTTTTCAACGAACGCGTTGACTCTATTCCCGAGCGAGGCACTGTAGGCCTCGTCACCCGCAAAGGAACAGAGATTCCCGATGCTGATCTCGTCGTACGCTTTCCCAAATCCCTTCGCTTTCCACCCTGCTCAACATGTTAATATAGATCTCCGCTCGTGGACCCTCTCCAAACACAGCTTTCGTCGCGTCCCTTGGCTCGTCGACGCTCTCTCCATCTGGGTTTATCAAAGTGGACCCCACTCTTCAGCTGGTCGGCTACCCTCGCATCTTTGCGGCAGGGGATGTCATCGACTGGCCCGAGCAGAAACAAGCGACCAAGACCGTTGCCCATGCGGATGTGGTGGTCAAGAATGTATTGAGTGTGCTCGCGGGCAAGAATACTGCTTTGGTGAACTATCGGGGAAGCCCAGAGATGATTATCATCACAAACGGCAAGGTGAGCATCTATTGCAGACCTCACTGCGACGTACTGACCGACTCCACGCCGACAGAATGGTGGGATGTTATATCTTCCGTTCTTTGGTGGGTTCACGCTGGGGGACTTTTGGACGAGAATGTTGAAGGGGCGAGGGATGGGCCTTATTCTGGGCATGTTTCGGTCGAGTCTGGGATATTCGTGGTGCTACTGAGTGGAACAGTAAAAACGATAACGATTAACTTATTTTGCATGGACAAAGTGAACGATAAGTACGGTTAATTAATTGCATAGGCTTGTGCTTTTTCTTCATTGCGGTTCGGAGTGTCGCCTTGTTGCCTGTCCGAGTCGCAGCGCCTCTCTATTGCTAGCAGTGGTCACCGTGTCCTTCGAAGAGCCGTATCCGCTGAGTTATAACAGACTAAATTTTGGAGCGTAAGTCCTGCGTGAGTTTGTGTACACTCGGTCGTTGTCTCCAATGATCGTAATCCGTCAAATCAAACACAGCGTGTTGAACAGAAGTTGCCCAAGGCTGCGATCGACTCTTCCAGAGATTGCAGTCAAATGTCATAGCATTATGCCAGCGAAGAACGCAGCGGCGATGGCCAGCACAACTTTCTTTTCGATGCAGAAGACGTGTGGTAACATCAGTCCGAGTCTCTTGGGTGAGCGGGAAATCTAGCCTAACCTCGCGTGTCGAGGACAAGGGCTACCTGACGAAGCGACAGACACACTTGCAGAAGCTGTAAGAGTCCGTTGGGAGTGATCCCGTACCTCCAAGTCTCGCACATTTTATGGAGGATGGGAACACCGTGTGTCGCTGGTTTGATATCTGGTCAATTTTCGTTCCACATCCACGCTACGACTGATCATACACATCTTCATCGACGCGAAGTGATCAGAGGCGTCTTTGCATGATCCGATCACGCAAACAAGTACGTATATACAACTTGAATCCACTTCTCCCATCCCAGATCCCCACCGTCCCTACCCCGTCGGAACACCCCAACCGATCCTCATGAAGATTACAATCATATATTTGCGTAGTAGACCATTGAACAATGTCATCCCTACAAATGTTATAAGATGCTGATGTCACTAGACTTGTAAATGTCGTACTCACCCAAAGTACTTCAAGAACACAACGTTAAGTGCGTGGCTTTGATCTGTCTGAAAACCATATACCAACGGGTCTTGTATAGGTTCCACCTTCGAAGACTTGTCATTGCTTCACCATTCCAAGCGAAGAAGTCAATATCGGGGCTGCTCGAAGGTGCTATGGCAGCGAAAAACGCAGTGATGGCAGGTATGGCTTCATGTTTGATAATCGAGTCGACAACATTGATGTAAAACCTAGGCGGTGACGTCAGCCTGGGGTCCCTGGGTGTCGTAGGCAATCCGGCATAGTTTCGTGTGTCGAGGGCGAGAGCAATCCAGCGGAGCGACTGACACGCCTGCAAAAGCTGTAGGAGGCCATCTGGCGTGATTCCATCTGGCGTGTTCCAACCCCAGATCTGGTTGATCTCCAGTCTTTCCAGGTGGGGCCAAGTAGATGTCAACTCTAGCAGGTCTCTATCTGTCAGGATCACGTTCCACTCGAGATCTAGTTCTATCCAGCGGAGATTGCTGAATGCCATGTATGGCAACAAGTTGTCCAATCCAAGAGGAGGAACTTCCAGGTAGCGCTTTTCATTGTGCATCAGTTGACGCAGGTGAAATTCCAGGACAGTGGAGCTAACGCCAGAGGTCTGGAGACTGGCAAGGAAGAAGGAGAGTCCGTGCTCAGAAGGACGACTGCCAATCAAGGCACTAAAGCTTGTTACAGCAGGCAGTCGAATTTGGGAAAGCAACCGGGAAATTGGCTCCAAAGTTTCAGAGTATAATTCCATGACGCGCAAGTTGGAGAAGTGGAGAAGAGAGTCTGGAACTGAGAATCTTGTCTTCGGGCTGAAGTTCAGATGGGTCAACGTAGGCAGGTGAGACAGATGCGTAAGAACATCCGCATCCAACGTAACGATGGGACAAACCAGCGCCTGCAGGTTGTGCCACTGGCTGATTAATTCAACGTTGATTTTGGTGTCCGTGCACCGGAGCGTTCGCAAGCGAACAGAAAGTCTGCTGAAACTTGGGGAGACGCTAGGAAACGACTCGAGATAATTCTGCAGTATAGAACTATTTGCGAACTGGAGATCAAGGGAAACCAGGGAGGGGAAGGGAAGACGCAGCAGAGGCGTGGGTCCATCTGCGGTTTCAAAATGCAAATGGCGGACGTTCGGGAAAAGTGGCTGAGTGGTAGGAGCATTTGAAAGGATTTCCAGGGATTTTTCATCAACCGTGATTTGGTAGATGTCTGCTATGGATCGGATGCGACGTGTGTAACCTCGAAGAATACTCCACTCGCTCTGCGTAAGAGATCTGGAGTACGAATACTAGTTCGTGCAACGGCGAAGGAAACGAAAAATAATCGTCAAACGATACTGATTTAACGAATGATTGGAACCGATAGCTTACTAGATTACCTTTGGACGGTCCATGAGATGCATTGGGAAGACATCGCACCAAAGGGGTCAGATCGTCCAGCCGTTCCCAGAGCATATCCAGTGCCAATTCTTTGAATGAGCAACATGTTCTAGCCAAAGACGCCAGATCGGCAAGGAAAGGGTGACAGTGACTGAAGATATTGAGAAGGAGCTCCTGTATCTTGAGCACGCGATGCATTCTCTGACATGAACTGAGCGGAGTGAGAGAGTCGTGCATGATCATGAGGCTTTTGCGGCGGTGGCAGTGGTCTACGTGAACGGCTCTTATGGATACATTGACAGGGCCAGGGTCACCACAGCTGAACGACTTTTGCTAAGCACCCTTGGCCGCCATGCCGAACAAAGGTACTCACTCACAAGAAGACAACTTGGGCTTTAGATTCTTCAGGAAGTGTTGAGCTTGAATTGGATGTCATGGTGCACTCAGAACTCTGGTACTCCAACAACGTTCTGGCACGTGAGTCGCATTTTGATATTTCGCACTCTGCCAGCTTCGCTGTTGCAATATTCCTTACCACTGTGGGAAGCGAAAACACTGAATTTAAGAGATGAGAGGACTGAAAATTCCTGTGGTCTAGTAGTGAATTTCAGCACACCTTGGGAATTATCACCAAAATTCACTGATCATTGAACTGAGATTCTGAATGTTGATGTATTTCTACGGTACAAACGGACTCGGGTATTCCCGCATTACATAATCGAGTAGATAAATTCCGTCCTGACGCGTATCTACATCTCAGTCTCGGACTCCGTCCAGCACTGAGGTGAGATCCCGTCTATGCATATCTTATACTTCGTACTCATACCTTGTAGTATACTTCTACAGGTATGCAATATATCAGTCTCGGACTCCGTCCAGCACTGAGTATACTTCTACAGGTTATGAGCCCCGCGCTCTAATCGCGGAAATAACTCACACGGAGACACGCATATAGCCAGCAAAATGACTTCTACTACGTCTGAGGAGATCAAGCTCCCGAAGCTTGACGCGTCCGGTAAGGAGTGGACTACTTGGAAAGTCCGACTCCAGGTTGTCGTGGCCAGTCGAGGACTTAGTGGGTACCTTGATGGCACAATGCCGAAACCCACCGATCCAGCGACAGGGAAATCGCCTGGATGGACAGCGACGACTCCTGACGAGTTGAAGGCAGTCTCGGAGTATCCGAAGACTTTGACCACATGGCTGGAGAAGGACGCGAAGGTCCGTCATGTCATCGCAAACACGCTGCCCAATTCCCTGTTTATCCGTCTGGTCAACAAAGAAAGTGCTTTTGAGTACTACGAGACGCTACGCACCCTCTTCGAGCACAAATCCATTGTAGTCGGAGCAGAACTGCGGCGACAACTTGGTGAGATGAAGCTCAAGGAGGGCGGAGACGCACGCGCGCATATAGACAAGATTATCACTTTACGCGAGGAGTTGGCATCGATCGGACGACCAGTGTCTGACGACAATCTCTTTAACATCGTGTATGCGTCTCTTCCACGCTCATACAACCCCGGTTTGGCATCCCTCTCCTCTACGATGCGTCTACAGCAAAAGACTATTAGTCCTGACGATCTGATGGACATCGTCATTGAGGAGTACAATCGTATTACCTTGCAAGACGGAGGGAAGTCCAAAACCAAAGCATCCTCCGAGGACGCCGCTTTTGGAGCAGACGCCTCTCGATGCGGGAAAGGTCAGCGGAAGAAGTTCGCAGGCACCTGTCACAACTGCGGTTGGACCGGACATAAAAGCGCTGAGTGCTGGGAGGAAGGCGGTGGAAAAGCTGGCCAAGCTCCCAAGAATTGGAAACCGTGAGGGAAGAAGTCCAAGGATGCGAAGGACGGAAAAGGGTCTGCTTCAGCGCATACCACGGATCAACCTGACTGCGCATGGTTGGCCATGTTAGACTTGCCTGCGACTGATGTGGATGCTAGTTCTTACCTCGCTCATGCGGACCATACTGGCGTTCCCGAACTTTACGACAGTGGTGCCTCACAGCATCTTTCTCCTTCTTGCGAGCGTTTTATCAATTTCATGTCTATCCTGCCGAAACCCATCCGAGGGGCTGATAACGGCACCTTCCACGCCATCAGCCGTGGGGACTTGCCCATCTATTTGCCCAATGGAAGCTCCAAGTCTCATATTCTTTTGAAGGACATACTGTATGCTCCCAGTATGCATGTCACTCTTGTTTCGATCAGTCGCCTTGCTGGCGCTGGTTGTCGAGCTGTCTTCGATGGGGAGACCTGTCAAATCTATGATGTGCAGCAACGTCTTCTTGGGCAGGTTAGCGTCATGAATGGCCTCTACAAAACGCAGCACAAGTACCTGGATTTGGTTGTGGCAATCGTGAAAGGCAATATGCAGCTCTCTATGGCAGAACTTTCATGCTCGTTTGTCTCATATTGGCGTCGCTACAATTCGTGACATGCTGGCAAAGGGCATGATCACAGGGGTTACATTGCACCCAGATCAACGTGATATGGGGCAGTGTGCCACTTGCGAGTATGGAAAGGCGATCCACAAGCCTATTGGGACCGTTCGTGAGTCTAATCGTTCCTTGGCACTTGGTGATGAAGTGCACACCGATGTCTGGGGCCCTTCCCCAGTACAGACGCCTGGCAAACGTGGTTATTACAGCTTGTTCACGGACGACCACACTCGCTACACCCGCGTTAATCTCATGTTTGCGAAGTCTGATACCTTTTCAGCCTACCTCGAGTTCGAGTCTTGGTTGAAGACTCAACATGGCACGTCCATTAAGCGGCTTCGTTCTGATTGTGGGGGGGAGTACCTGTCTGACAAGTTTTCCCGTCATTTGAAACAGAACGGAACAGAACGGAAACTCACCACTCATGATACGCCGGAACATAACGGTGTCGCAGAATGACTTAACTGAACCCTTGTGGAGTGCGTTCGTACAGTCTTACATGCCAGCAGTTTACCCCAAACACTGTGGGGGGAGGCTCTTTTGCATGTTGTCTGGGTAAAGAATCGGTCAGCAACTCGTGCACTTGATGGCAAGACGCCATATGAAATGCTATAT
>JBBPOF010000173.1:0-38511 GCA_038091315.1 Porphyrellus cyaneotinctus | reverse complement strand
CTCGTCATTCACCCCTTCTGTTTCGTTTCGAGTGCCACCACTCGTCTCCCCCCTCTAACACGACATTTCGAGCATCACTGCTCGTCCATCATGGGTCGTATCGGCCCCAATCGCTCGTCTACCACACCCATCGCATCCGTTCGGGCCTGGTCGCTCGTCCCCCACTTCCATCGTGTCATTTCGAGCGCCACTGCTCGTGCCCCACCTCCAACGTGTTGTGTGGAGCCTGATCGCTCGTCTACCGCCTTCATCGTGTCATCTCAAGCCCGACCGCTCGTTCCCCTCACCCTTCTGTCGTTTCGAGCGTGACCGCTCGCTTCCCATCACAGCTGTGTCGTTTCGATGCCATTGTTCGTTCCCTACCTCCAACGCGTCGCGTCGAGCGCAATTGCTCATCTACCACCTCCACCGCATCCATTCGGGCCCGGTCGCTCGTCTCCCGTCTCCACCGTTTCATTTTGAGCGCAACTGCTCGTCCCCACCTCCAACGCGTCATTTCGAGCCCGACCACTCGCTCCCCTCCCCTTCCATGTCGCTTCGAGCACAACTGTTCGTCCCCCACCCCGCCGTGTCGAGCCCGACTGCTCATCCCCCACCTCTGGCACACGGTTTCGAACCCGACCACTCGCCTCCAATCCCGGTTTGTCATTTCGAGTGATACCGCTCCCTCTGTCGTTTCGACCCCAACCACCTGCTCCCCTTCCATGTCTTTTCGGACCAGCCCGATTGCTCACACATGCATCGGAGTTGAGCATCCTTGGATGAGTTAGAGATGTCTCTGAAAAAGTGGCTCGCTCTTCCCACTTTCTCGTCTTTTTTACTTGTACAAGTATGAAAAGTGCACATATATTTTGCTGATGCGAGATGACGATTCATCAACCCGCCGTCGGTGATCACGGGTGAGTAACTTGGAGAGCGGACCAACGTTGTTTCTGTTTCCTATTTTGATTCGATTTCGGATTCGATTTCGGTCGATGAGCTGTCATCGGCCACCGGGTCAACGAAAAATTGATGGGGACGGAATGCTCTGATGGATCAACAAGTCATATATTTAGCCCAGAATGACTTTCTTCTGATCACGGAGGTCGGGTTTAGGGAAACTATGTATCCATGATATCTGCATCCCTTTCCGGCGATCATAACTTGGCATAGATCAGGCGTACGAACACATTCTACAAATAATATCCCCATCTCCGACACGCAGACAACTGATCCACATTACTATTGATGACATGTTTAATGATGATGGGAACCGTCCAGGCAGGGTTCGACGTTGCGCAGACGGGGAGAACCAGTGGAAGCATTCCAAGTTGGCCCGTAACCGTCCATACAACGCCGGACTCGGTTCACGACACATAGTACTGTACGAACAATCAATTCCCGAGACAGATATGAATACCAATACAAGATCGCCATCCATCGGACATCGCCCCAGATGGGACCCAGTGATGGTACCGTCCCGGGCGATCATGGCACCTGCCGTTGCCAGCGTGACACCGTCGGTCGCCCAATGTCTACAACATCCAACGCATCAGCACCACATCACGCGCGTTCGACAACGAAACTCGACTCGCCGATGGGTGACCGCCATTGATACACCAAACTACTCACGGTCCGATCCCGTTTCGACCGTTCCCTCGCCAACTCGACCTCGTTCTCCGACAACACCGTGCCAAACTCGATGTCCCCAGCTGCCGTCCGGCGGTTTGGTTTCAACGAGAATGACCCGCCAACGTGACTCATCGGCATAAACTTGTCGTCCAACACCGCCTTCTTGATCGACGGTACGCGCGTGTGACAACCACCACCCCGTCGCGGTGGTACCATGGCTACCTCGTACGTCGGCAATCCACTTCCAGCTAAGCTCCTACTGACGCTTGCGTTATCGCACACCTCGACCGAGCTGTGCGCCGCGAACGGATCGTAGTGGTTCAGGTCTGTCTTGGACTGTTGTGTGATGCTGATGTAGGAGCTCTCGTCGCTCTGCGAGCGTGTTGGGTGTATTCGATCCCATCGCGCGAGACGTTGATGTTGTCGTCGACGCGTGCGGTGTTGCTCCTTTTGCGCAATCTCGCCTTCGATCGAGCGTGGAAAGAATATCTGTCACATAACACATGAAGGGATGCTGCGTTGCCACACCGAACACAGGAGTGCACGTACGACGAGGGTGATTCCCGAAGAGACGACACAGCCAATACCCGCGATGATACCCAACAAATCTGAAATGCCAAGCACACGCGGTCAGGGGTTGTAATGTGGGTAATATAAATCGATCGTACCTGTCGGAAACCTGATCGGAAGAACATTAAATGTCAGTGGTACAACCAACTCGCTTCAGTCAGTCTACATACAATTTGTCATTGATGTGTTGATGCGGTCGAATGCCGTCTACGCCAAGAATGACGAGCGGGACTGTAAACAGGAATCGGAACACGACACGAACGCACTATCTTGCTGTCACAGACAGGAAAATATTCGAATGAAGATATGCGACGAACGTTGAGTTCATGATACTTGGTCAACCGAACCAACGTGGGCAACTCGATGTCGTTCGCTTTCTGTCAGTGGATTATGTCACCACGTGGAAATACACCGCCGAAAAAGAAACGTACGAGACCCTCGATAAAGGAAGGAAAAGTCCATAAAATGGGGAGGAACCATATCGTCAACGAGAGACTTGCGAGTCCCCCTACCAAGAATGTATATGCTTCGCACTGCAATCTTGTCATCAGTCGTCTCTCGAACTGACGGCCGTTCCAACCCACCTTGTATACTTGATCCCGAGTGAAAATGGTAATTAGGGGCATGGCAAGCACGGCGGTACAAGATCCGACCGCCCATATCTTGAAATACATACTCCGAAACCAGTCTTGATGCGCTGAGCCGCAGTTAACGAGAAAGAGCCAAAAGCAAAGTTCTACGAAACGATAAGCCGGCGCCAAGCCTGAGGCATCAACACGTGTACCTTCCAAGTGCGTCACGCTACGCCGAGTTCAGTGATTCTTTTTTGGCACGACGATAAACGACGGGCTTACATCTCGAATGACCAACTGATGGAAAGTGAGAGATACAAGGGGAATATCGCTTTTTGTGCAGACTGACTCCATAATTCATATGGGGTAGGCATGACTAGCGAACGTTAGCGACGATGCAAGAGAGACGAAGTTGATATCGTACATCCAACCTCTGGTATCACGGTGAACCCATACATATATTTTATGATGGCGAACCCCGACGCATATGTGACGATGAATGGGATGGTCAATATGTATGAATACTGGACCATGCTCTTTAGAGGTGACGCCGTTGCAAAATACCGGTGAGACGTACTGTCATGACACGTTTAAACGCGCCAGAATGTGGACCCTGATTGCATCTCGAGGGCAAGTTCAAATGTGGCCGTCAGAAACTATATTAGCGCGACTTACCTGAGGCATTTGAAGCGGTCAAACGACCAGAGATGGAAGACAAGAAAAATCGCCAACTGAAGAGGTGTTGGGTCGATGTTACCGACGGCGAATAGAAAGATATGCATACCATCACGGTCAAGAGTGCCCATACGAGGTAAACAGGACCAGATATGTGCGCCATCGAGGACACGCGTGATTTCAAGAACGACTCACAGGCCGTTGCGCAAGGGCGAAAGAAATGGTAGAACAACACTTTTTTTTTTTCAAGGCCATACGTTAATATAGTTGGGTGAGCATGCGCACGAGGAGCCAACGGAGCACTGTCATGATGGCATCATTGAGCGACCGGAACCCGGCACAACAAGATCAAAAAGATGAAGCTGACTAAGCCACATAAATGATGCAGTTCCATATGGCTCGTGTTTCAGAGCCTCCACGATGCCAGAACCGACCGAGGACGACCGACGAGACGTCCTGCTCAGCTCTCGCTTCGGAGACATTCAAGACATCCGAGACTTCATCGCCACCTTCACACCCGACCCTCTCAACGTCGTCCAAGACGACAACGGCAACTCGGTCCTCCACATGGCCGCCGGCAACGGCCACTCGGGTGAGCCCTTTCATCGCCCTCGCCACCACCAACGTTGTCAAGATGGCCCATAGACGTCATCGCGTACTTCCTGCCGCTCGTCGACCCGAAGCTCTTGACCCATCGAAATCATGCCGGATCGACGCCCCTCCATTGGGCGGTCGTCAATCGCCATTTAGACATCGTACAAGCGCTCGTCAACTTTCCTACTGGCCCAGGCATCGACCTGATTGACCTCAAAAACAACGGGGGAAGATCGCCACTTGGGGAAGCGGAGCTGGCGGGTTGGGACGAGGGTGCACGATGGCTCGTACAGGTGATGAACCTTGACTCCAAAGATGCCCAGGATGCACAAGTGGAAGAGGAATCGCTGTCGCCAATCGATCCATCGCAGGCAATCGAGGTGGCAATTCAGGACGCAGATGGTCAGATAGCTAGGATGACGATCAATCCAACGCCGCGATCAGTCCCTCATCAAGCACCACCGTGAGGTCTGTGTGCATATCTCTGGTTGGTTAGATGTCCTAACCCTGCTTTTGCAGCATGGACCTGAAGATTTACTGGATACGGGATTCACGGTCGACTAGTTTAGACCGTTTCCAGGAACCAAATCCCCCTGGTCGTGATGACAACGTTAACAATGATCTTCAGACTGCGGAATGGAGATTAGCTGGCATATGTAACTTCATCTCCGGAGGTTCCCTGGGACCTCGATGGTGCAAAAAAAACCACTCAAATCATCCCGGCCAACACTCTCAGCCACGTGAGATTGCATTCCACGCCAAATATCCTTTGGTACCTCTGTCGGGACGCAATGATAGCCTGCCAGAACCTGTTTCGCCCAAATCGACACAAAACGAGCGAACACACATTAGACATTAGTAAAACAAAAACAAGACATTTGTCTGTCAAATCGAAAAGGACCTTATCCTTCCGTCACCGCGCGTCGATGACCAAGCATGATTCGCCTCGATGGGGGATCATTTTCATACCTGTCTCGCCACTCAATGGGGGCCCAGGCTGTACCTCGCGCGAAAAAGTGTGCACGTCATCCATATCCATTCCCGTATCAGCCGATCCAACCACGCCTTCTCTTGTCTGGACTCGTCCTCCGGCGGATCCGGTACATATAGACAACCGGGTCTCCACAGGGCTCCGGTGCCAGCAACGAGGGCATCTTTCGGAACGCCAAAAACTAAGACAAGAAGGATTATCAGTCGGTGATGGAGTGGAGACCGGAGCCCCGCGCTTTTGGGGCACCACGTATATCCCCCGTGGCCCATCCCCGCTTGTCATGTCGTCAGTTACCTGCGATAGTGAAAGGGGAACTACGCGTAGACGTTACGTACCTGCCTGTGAGATGAGACAGCGAAGCGTTCGTGTTCAGAGTACCGTCGAAGCTTAATGCGATTTGTGAGCTCTGTATGCGCCAGTTTTATCGGACTTGTTTCGTCCTTCTCGTGGCTAAAAAGACCCACATAGTCCCTGATGAGTCGGACGAGACAGCCTGGCACTGACTCGATCTATCCAATAGGAACCATCACCAATCGCCTCATCGCGTTTCCCGGTACTACTGGCTTGCTGGAGCAAGAGTGGGCACCCAGGGTCCGATAGCTCATCACCTTGCCGTTGACCATGCACACGATACGTGCCTTGCCTCTCGTCCGTGTGTCGTTCGGCGGTACCAAAAGAACTTCCGTCGCAGCCACCCTCACTTACACTTTCGTCTCCGTTGAAAAACATCGTGATCGGCATCGTCAGATGCAGAGCAAACATCGACCTGATATGAGGTCCACATACGACATCCAGTATGGGGTCCCCGACTGCCACGCCATCAATCGGGAGCGGCCCACAACGTCGGTTCTCTAATCCTATATTCGACTCGTGGAGGTTTCTGACGGAAGAACCAAAGTCGGAGGTTGAACGGCTTAGGGCTCTTAGTCCTTCTGTCCCATTGAGGGAAACAGATACCGAAACGCCAGCGTCGAGGCCAAATTCGGTCGATGCCAGTGAATCGCTGTTTGCGGATTAACACTTGAACCGCGGTCCGAGGCACCAGAGATAGAAGAAGTGGGCCCATGTCATGATCCCCATCTGAGTACACGAGTGAAATAACGTCCATAGCATCGTACGCAAGACAGGCGCCTCGAGTGCTCTGTTCGTGAAACCAAGCCTTGCTTGACTCCCACGCGTATATCTGCAACCCAGCTTTGAGTCGCCTCGTCCCCAGGCAAGGATTGGACCACACGTTCGCCTGGATTGTCGAATCCACAGCCATCCTTGACAGTCTGCACACAGCTCGGGTATCCTTGACCGCAAGACGACAAGCACGAGGGCGAACAGCCACAAATGGAGATAACCGAGTATACCGGCGCAACTGACAAGGTCATGCATCACCTTTTCGTGTCCCTGAAAAACCCACAATGAGTATGCTGCGGACAAGCAACACGCCAGGCATGATCAACGTTATCAATGGCCCCCGCGGGACGCACGTCATGGAGACCGCGTGTGACATTATTATCGTGGTTCTGGAATATCGGAGGGACAAATGGAGGAAAGGAGATGTGGGAAAGCCCTGACATTTCTCCTACCTCGGCCCAAGGTATTCGAGGCAAAGTCTGGTGTGATGTATAAGTGTGTTGGAACAACGTGAGCAAGTGAAGCTTACATTCCGACTGTAGGCCTTGAGAACCAATGGAGAGGGGGTACGTGTCTAGAGGGTCCATGTTGCTGCCCTCGAACATAAGAAGAGTCGTGAGTTGACAGGGAGGTCGATACAGCAAGTGCGCGTACAGTATGGGGTCGTCTGCAAGGGAAGGGCGGTAACCTGTCCAGACGGGATGTTAACGCCGACTTCCTCGTAAGGTATCGTGTTCTTGCCCATTGATACTGGGTTAACTTATGTACTACTTGTGAGAAGTACTTGACACTGATAACCATATTTCCACACTTGCTTCTTATCATGGATGAAGAACCGTGTAAATTCACTGATGCATTACCTGACATCCAACGGTCGTATAGTGTAGTGGTTATCACTCGGGATTTTGAAGATGGAGTTTGATTTCCCGAAACCCAGGTTCGAACCCTGGTACGACCTCTCCTTTTTGGTCGAATTTTTATACATCTGAATCGTAGCTCACACAGCGGGTGGTACTTGCCGCTTGTCAGGTCACTACTTTGAAGAGAAGCTTCATTACATTTAATTATCGACGTGACTACGAGTAAGTCGACAAAGTACCCCAGGCACCCAATAATCCACGTCAAAGGTTGCATTGGGCGCAAACCTCTTATGCCAAGTTCGATCTCTTTTAGGCGCTGTGCTGCCTTGAGCCGACCTTTGGACAACGAACGTCCATGTAGCTCCGAGCGGCATTTTCCAGTTTGGCGCGTTCGTAACTTACAAAGAAGCACCACAGGTACACTATTCGCCAACAAGTACAGCGAGTATCTATAACCAGCGTCGCAGGTAAAGGTAGACGGAGGTCTTGAATCGCAATCTCGAACTAGACCTGTTCTAGGTCTATCCAATGCCTAGACTCGACTCGGACTGCGGGTCACAAAGGTTAGCGTTCAACGTTCAATGTTCATCCCTCACCCCCACATGAACGGAGTAGTCCACGCATTTCTTCTATTTCTGGCGTGCATGTCGGATCTTCGGGGCGCCGTGTGCCGATTCCCAAGGGTGCTGATGCTAGTTTGTTGAGCAACATGCTTTAGGAGAACCAGCTTGCCATAATGTAACCACGGCGACCCTTCGTTAGGACATGCTGACTGTCAGTCGCACTCATCTGTAGTGACTTCGAAATGAAGATGTAGAGACACTTTCCGCACGTACGTTATTGGTCCCTCGAGACGGATTTTTCAAGCCCATTCGAGGCCGTTTGTCATATCATTTCCTGTATCTTCGGCTTCAACGCTGCCGTATTCTATACATATATGACCCGAACGGAGTCAAAGTGTTTCATTTTGGCGCTCATGTGGGGCCGCGAACCATCTCAAGTCCTCGGAGACGTACGAGGACTTGGATGTCCCCGCCTCAATATCCGGCGTGTGATCGTCCGTGTTGTCAATATGATTCCTCGTTGGACCGTCAATTACCAGGCTGACGGTCGGTCGATACAAAAAGGGATGTGTCTAACCTTGTGAGTCTGGCCGCTGGCAACGACCGCGCAGCTGAGGCCAATTGGACTAAATTAAAGGGCGGACGGCGGATGCCAGTGTCGGCAAGGGTCGTGATACAGAGTGAAACTTGTCAGGAGGATTTCCGGCGCGGATTCGACCATGTACGTACAGAATTCGCTCTTCCTCTCTTTTCACTCTTCTTCAACACCCTCTCCCTCCAGCCTCGAAAACGACTTGCTGGACACCCATAACGAGGCCGAAATCAATACAAGACTGCGACAGTCTGTGGGTCCAAACAACACACCAAGACAAGGGAGAAACGATCGCGGGTGACAGCCGGGACCAGTTTGGAAGTATTTCGTGGGGACAGCGTACTTTTCACCCAACGTTCGAGGTTCGAGGTGATCCCTGTCTCATCGTGGACGCTGCTCTCACTGATCTCCGTCGTTTGCAGTATCCAATTCCGTATCATCAGGCGACGTGACGCGCCGCGCAGACCCACCGTGCACTAACTTTACTTGTACTACGGCATCATCAAACTCAAACAGAGTACGTTGTCAACGAGCTATATTCAGAATGATGGTCTCACCGCCCAAAGTCCCGTGTAGCGTGTTTCCACGCTCTCATTCGCTTCACGCTAATCCGTATCAGTGGAAGCCTACCATACTTGGGCCCTGGGGAACTTTTGTCCAGACCTCGCTGCGGCGGTTCCCGAATCCAGTCAGTGCCGAACGTGTACAAGGCTCGAGGTGCGAGGTCTCAACGTGCTGTCTCCTGCGACACTTTGTGACTCTTCGGTAATAGGGTCTCTCTGTTCGTGATCGGAATAGGCGGGGCCGTACGCCACAAACGAACCAACGTTGGACACATCAAGACTTTTTTTTTTGGAACAAGGTCGCTGCATTGCGCTTCGCCGGAACCAGTTGATACGTTTGCAACTGATCATTGATCTGATAAGTGCAGTTTGCCCGATAGAATGCCGGAATTGCGACGGGACGATGGAGGACAACAGGCGGTGGCGGAAACGAGCCTGGACCTCGATGTTTGCGGAGATTTAGGTTTGGGGTCTGCCATGAGGATCCTGGGCAGCCAAGGGGTGGATGAGGCGTGTCATGAACAGGACCGCAAGGCCGTGGATCCGGGTGACACCAGCGAGGGTTCGGCGGGCATGGAGGGCAGCGGAGGCCAGAATCCGCTAGCTGGCGAATCGGCATTGCAGGAATCGAACGACAACACCGAAAAACCACCGAGTGGAGGAGAGGCGGAGACGACTGGACTCCGTGAAGATCAACACGAGGCTCGGTCGAACCGCCCCGTGGGCATTGTGTGTGCGCCTCGAAATTACAAACGCCCTCAGTCACTGCAGAATCTCAAGACAAACAGAGGAGAAGGAGGTTGTTATAGTGCTACCACTATCAGCAACGGCGGTACGACCCACACCGGCTCCAACGGGACAACTCATACTACCCACACTACCCCACCTGCAATCCCTCCACGCTCACCACTTCGTCCTTCCCCTTCTCAATACTCGCCAGCACTTCCAACTACCCTTCTCGGAACAACACCCAAAGCGACCACTTTTGACGCTGCCATCGACGGTGCTGCACCTTCTGTCGCTGTCGACGAGGACGACTCACAACTGATCCTGATGCCCTCTCTCCGCGAGAGCTTCGGGGGATCTCTTACCGCCCTCCTTGCCACACTCGAGGCGGAGACCCTTCATGACAAAGCCTTACCCCTTCCACCCGACCAAGATGACGACCTCATCCTCGAGTATAGCGACGAGATCGAGGACGAATATGATCCGGACCCTTCCCAGCCTTCTTCCACGGACAGTCTCACCCTCGACGTTCCAATATGCCCGCCCCTAGCGGGCCCTACCACCCCCAATCAGCCGACCGTCATGACAAAGAGAATCCATGCCCTGCGTGAACTGCTCTCTTCAGAACGGGCCTATGCATCAGATCTCGCATTGATCCGCGATATCCATATCCCACTCGCTCTAGGCGAGTCGTCCTTTTAAACGTGGTCTACGCTGATCCTCTAACGCGGTTCGCATCGCAGGGCAACCGGCTCCTTTCAACACCAACGGCACGCCTAGCCCGCCACCCTTCTCACCTGGGTCTAGCTCGGCCTCTTCATCCCGAACTGTTTCCACGGCTTCTGACTCTTCTACAGCTTCTTCACAGCTTGGTCCCCCAATGACGCGGGACGATGTACGCATTATATTTGGAAATATCGGCGATCTGGCCATGTTCTCAGATCATTTTGTCGACCGCTTTGAGGAAGCCCTTGGTGGCGCCCTCGATGGCGGTTTTGGCGAAGATAAAGTTGGCGCTTTATTTCTCGAGATTGTGAGTAGACGGTTTCTCTATCGTGGCATTCGTTACTCATCGTTCGTTTCGTCCCTAGATCCCAGCCCTCGAACCTCTCTATAAGACATACATTACTCGTCACCCGACCGCTCTCGCTCATCTCAATGCCCTGCGTTCTACTCCAGCGCTCACTGCCTACCTTTCCCATACCCGAACGCTCGCGTCATCCCTAACGCACGCCTGGGATCTCCCTTCCCTCCTCATCAAGCCCGTCCAGCGGCTTCTCAAGTATTCGCTTCTGCTGTGTGCCATCATCGACGCCACTCCCGACTCCCATGGCGACCGCCCAGCGCTCGTCAAAGCACGCGAACGAATGGAAAAAGTCGCCAGAAGTGTCAACGAGGACCGTCGACGTTGGGAAGTCGTCCGCGAGGTCCTCGGAGGTGCTCCTATTCCCACCGCCAACGGAACGGGCAAGTCGAAGAAAGGCAATGGCTCTGTCAACGTGGGCGTGGGTGCTGCTGCTTCTGCGCATCTCAGTCGGATGAAGTCGCTTCGCACACCCAAAGTAAAAGATATCACAGAGAACGCATCCGATAACGCAGAAGTCGTCGAAGTGGCGCGATTAGAAGGCGAGTTGCAGAGATATGCAGCGTTTTTGGATAAGCTTGCCAAAGACGTCAAGGACTGGCGACTCAGCATGCGGCAAGCGTTGATCGCATTATGGCAATGGGGTATCACCTTTGGTGCCGTTCTCGGGCTCACCCCGTCGTCGTCCATATTAGACATGTCCAAAGTCGTCGATGAGTCCGACGGCGAAGGACGCTCGGAAGCGTACGACGCGTTCACCCTATTGTTGGCCAGCCTTCCAGGACTCTGCGCGGACCTCGAACAGGAGTTGCAAAAGTCCTTCGTCCCGCTTCTCTCCAACCTGAAAGCGATGATGGAACCCCCGACGAAACTCTTGAATGCGATGCACTCACTCGAACCCCTCCATGTCGCTCTGCTCCACTCGCCCCTTTCACCGTCAAAATCCCGCCGTCCTGCACCAGCACTTCTGACTGCGTCGCAGTCTTACCTTGCCCTCCGCTCCGCACTATCAGCCGAGTTGCCCATCCTCTTACGAGCGATGAACAAGGCGACGGGATTGGCTGTGCGCATCATCGCAGAGCGACAGGCGGCATTCTACACCTCCGTGGGAGACAGGTGGGCTGAACTGTGGGATGCCCTCAAGGTAGATGGAGAGAGGTGCGGTGGGGCCGAAGAGACGCTGCGAGTGTGGTGGGACAGATGGGGCGAGGTCGAAGTGCGACTTTCGGTGATGAGAGTCACGCACAAGCACAAGTGGTGGGCAGAGCGGGAGAAGGAGCTGCGGGATATGCGGGCTGAGAGGGAGAGGGAAGGCACACGGGAGGCCAATGGGAGAGACAAACCGTCGAGGAGGTCGACTGCGCCGTCGTCAGCGGTACAGGGAGCAACGCTCGAACCTAGACGTACATCGAATCATCAAGCGCCGCCCACGCCCTCGTCTCACAAACGACAGAACCATCAGCCTCAATCGTCGACCGACACCATACCTTCCAACCGCAGACGAAGTGGAAGCAGCTTGAACCCCCCGCAGATGCAACGCCGAACGTCTGATGAATCTCTTCGGTCGGGCAAGTCGTCCAAGTCGACTGGCAAATCCAGTCGAAATAGCCGAACGGAGGAGGAGCCACCGGTACCCCGTCTTAAGCCCCACTTTTCGAACGGCGGGAGTAGTAACGGGGAGCAATGCGTGAAGAGCAACCCCGCGATCTCCCCTCTGCGAACGACATCATCGCAGTCTTCGCAGGTCTTTGTGGACTTCGAGAACCACCACCCACCATCACCGCTGTCTCTGGACATGTTTGATTCCGAGGAACTAGATTCCGAGTTCAGGGGACGAACTCAGCGACGATCGAGTCTGAAGAACAAACTTACAGACACCTTCCGGCCTACGCATCACCGTCGCCGATCATCTTCTGTCAAGTCTCTTGGCGCACCGTCGTCCCTTCACCCATCATTCCACTCCACCAATACACCTCTGCCACCCTACTCTCCTTCGCACCACCCCCCAACGCATTCTGCCAACGGTTCTGTTGCGTTACCTCCATACCAGACACGACCATCGTCCAGCCTTGCTGCAACCCGTGCACTATACACCACCCGTGCTATCCATCCCTGCATCCCACCCACGGGCGTCTCCTATCGCGGACTTCCGTTCTTCCAACTCGTCTATGGCGACTCGTTTGATGTCTTGCGCGAATACGGACATCCTTCGACACACGTCGACTTGCCGCTCTATGTCGATGACGGGGAGGACTGTCTGCTCCTCGTGCGAGCGAGGTGCAAGGGAGGTGGGTACGAGGCAGGCGATGTGGGTTGGGCGTTGGCGAGTTTCTTATTGCCTGTCGACTAAGGTCATGCAGTTATCATCACGTGATGTATTGATGTCGAGACACGGCATCATTTCGGGTCCGCTGCGATACACCCCTCTCGTTCTTTCCCACTGTCACTGCGTTATCTATCAGCTGCCCATATCAACACCGCAATTCGCTGATCGTACCTCCTGTTACCCTCCTTACGACCGCTTCGGAAGGTGCAAGGCCAGACCGAGCGGACGTGCTAGACACAGGATACCACACCACACACAAGGGACATTTTTACGCAAAAGGCTAGACCTTTTACATTTCTCTACTTATAGACCCCATCTGTACTAATCCCTGTACGTTGCCCCTTACTACACTCACTTACCCTTTCTTTCCTCGTTTTTCCTTTTCGTCTTTGCCCATGCATCTTCTTTTCTCCTTTATTCGGTCTTTCTCTCTTGCTTTCTTGGATTTCGTTCGATCGTTGCTTTCTAGCATGGCATTCTTTCGTTTCCGTCGACGTATGATCGATTGATCTTGCACACGTGTAGTTGATATGGTAGGACGTGACATACATAGAAAAGCGCCGTTCTCCCCTGACGACCTCGATGAGCTGAACGACAACATTCGGCAGGCAGTTCTGCCAGGGCAAGGGCAACCGACCCTGGAACAGAAATGGCTGCCGGCCCTCGTTCGAGTTGGGCGCGATCTGCGGAACATGTTTGCGTGATCACCGATCATCGCTTGACGACTGTATTTTGAAATCAAGGGTCAGATAAGTTTCCATACGTACCAATAACGTTATATGTCGTGCTTTTGTTGATGCGGCTGTGTACACTGTGCACCGATCGATCGTCGATTGTCGGACGTCAGACTCCTACCTAACTCACACCCGGTTTTCATTAGGTATCAGGGCTCGAAAACCTGCGCAAAATCGCAGGTAAACCACTTCAACTGGAAAGGCATAGCCTCAGACCGAATCCACCGCAACATTGCTCACTGTGAAAAATTTGGGCATAGTACAAAGTCACATCTGAGTCTCTGGTGGGCTACTTCAATATGCCAAATCAATGGAAGCCAACCGTGGCCAATGGTGGAAACACTGAGGTGAGCGGGCACAAAAGAACTGGACCGAGCTCTGTAGGGGACTACGACGTACGGGTACAAGCTCAACTGTGGTATCTCTACGAGGAGCGGCGGTGATATACTATCGTGCACGTGACTTCGTACAATCAAGTACCTAAAAAGTTGAGGCTTGGCTCGCTTACACGGTCCCAGTTTCTTGATCTGGATCGTGCAATACCAATCGCGAGAGCCCAATTTCAATCCTTGTGAAATTCCAACCTCTCTTCAGGTCCATCATGGAAAGCCTAAGTGTGGTGAGCGAGCCCCAAAAAAATTGTTCATGGGCCATGCGCTACGATGGCTGACCGCCATATCGAGGCTCAGGGAAAGGTATGCAAGGGAAACCAATCGTGGATGGCCCGCCAGGATAACGCCTTGAAGTGTCCGTTACCGGTCAAACAGTTCATTCAAAGAATACTGTAACGTCGGTCGAGCAGAACTTGCGTAAGCAATAATCACCGTGCTGGGATATTATTGCACGTTCTTGGCATTCTCCAGGTCAAAAAAAGACCTGGTGCCTAGTGGGGGACGCGTTTACACGCTCTCGTTGTGAAAGTCGATCATCCACCAAATAGTGGTTTCTCCTCGTACACTGGGGAGCAAGGACTAGAGATAGACGTCTGTAGTGCCAGCTGTTTCGGCATGGGATCTTGAGGTGCTGACGTGATGACACGAGGTAAGCTCGGGCACTCTACACAAACAACACATTCTCAACGGTTCTCCTCCGACACTCGATGACGAGCATCGAGTTAGCACCACGTACCATTTGAATGTTGTTGCATTCTGAACGAAACGCTTTGTTGGGTGCGTTGTCCCGTGATATATTCTTTTGAAGGTATCCTCGGAGGCTAGTTGAAGCATGCTCGACGACAACTACGGTCAGTATATTGATTTAAATCAGAGCTCAATCATGGAGGTTCATGACTGTGTATAGACTCACATGAACATACACTGCGTTATGTACTTCTGGTCTGCATGCTTGCCGGTAACGTGGGAAGCAGCCTGCATGTTCTAGAAAAATCACTCCTGGAGAGTACTTACGACATGCGGCACCCGGTGTCCAAGGACTCATGGGGAACGGGTTCTGTCGCCACCTCCTGCCTGAATTCCCACTTACGGCCCAGAGACTGGCCATCTTAGAGCTAAAGATTCAGGTATCCCACGCCAAGTTTACGTCCTCTCGTTCTGTGGTCAGTAGTCATATCTCGGAAATATATCTTGTAATTCCGCTTATCCTCCACCATGAGCCTGTCTTTCGACCGCGGGTATTACGATTACCCATAAATGTGGAACTGCCGTACTGCGCGGTCAGTGATGGCACCTTGCGGGCCAGTTCCGTCCCAATTTTTGGGCACTAGCAGCACCATATCGAAGCATAAGATTTGAGGACCCTTGCTAGCAGATGCGTGCCCTAGTTCACGGAATCCTGCCTTCCATCCATCACGTTGGGGCCGGTCACTAAAAAAAGTATCAAGACGTTGGTTTTCCATCGAATGTCGCCTGCTCACATGAACCGTAGCTCAAATTCCCTTGGCGAACAAGTGAGACCCTATCTTTTCTTTCCAGACCTCGTCCCAATTGAACTTTGGCGGGAAGGTGGCGGCGAGCCGTGCCCCATGTTTGTTGGGTCCGGTAGATCGGCTCGTCAGCGAGTCAATAATCGGGCCACCCAACGTAGGTGGAGACGAAGGTGACCATCACGAGCCGTTGTTGATGCGATGACCCCACCGCTTGGTCAATTTGCTAGTTTGGTTTCTCGTGGCGAAGGAGCCTCCGTATGACGGTCGCATGCCATCGTGTTCTTCATCTTTCATTTTTTCCGTTGCGTGGCACGCCAGCGGGTGGATATCCGCGGCCTCTGAATCGCGCTGCCGCACGCTCTATGTTTCGGTTGCATGCACTTTGGTAGCGAGTCAATATGTATGTTTAGGGCACTATAAAAGCGAATGGACCGTTAGTCAATCAAACCTTGCATGACCTGTTACATTATGGGACTTACAAACTCGGACCTTCCCTCTTTGAGAGAGAAATCCCATTGGAGAATAAATGATCCAAGACTATGTAACAGTTTCGAATCAGATGTTCTTTCCGGCAAACGTATTGCTTCCGAGTCCGTGAGAGCACTTCCCAAAACGCTAGCTTCACTGGCAAGTTGCAATGCGCCAAAACGGTGTACGGCTCGCTCCACGGAGCGAAGGAAACTATTAGCTGTCATTTCGAAAATATACTGTCAGAATTCAGACTACGTCGTAAAATACATCCGTACAATCACATCACATGAACCCTAAATAAAAAGCATGGCATTCATTCAAAAAATCGTCAAATATCCGTGGAAGAATCAACAAGTCCGCAGCAGGAAGAGAAGAAAGGTAGCCTTGATCAAAATTCGATGTGTTTCGGTTCGTGGTCCTCGGGTGGTACCATGTTACCCCCCGCGTCCAGCGGCCAGAACGAGTTCCTGAAGAAATTGGATGGATCGTAGGCCTTTTTCACTTCACGAAGCCTATCCCAATTCTCGCCAAAGCAAGCCATGACGCGGCCGGGCAGTTCATGTCTGCCTAGGAACTGCTCGTAGAATTGGAACACCTCCATATCATCGAGCATGAAAAGGCTTACACTGGGAAATGGACCACCGATGGTGACAGGAGAGAGCGTCTCTGCGATCCACTAGATACGTACGAATTGTAAGAAAGTGGAAAAGGTGTCACGGGCCACACGCACCTCCTCGGCAGACTCGATACACCTTGGATCCTCGAAGTCAATGTCCCATTGATGGAGTGCAGCTACAGTGAATGCTGCTTGGCGCTGAGACTTGGGCAAACAGCTATTTTCAAAGTCAACGAGGGCCCCCCCAGCGAGCTCGAAGAGCCATGCTGTCCACGGACAACATGATGTCAGCAGTATCGATTCCAGTATTCAGAGCTACGTACTGCACCCAACCGGAGTCTGAGCGAACTGGAACACCGTTTTGCTGACGATGTCATCGGGAAGCGAGCTAATCAGCGCGGAACGGATGAACCATTTATTTCCCGCTGCGGCCATGTTTCTTCAGTCCATTGTACACCAGACATTAATACTCAAGACATACCATTGCCTCTTAGGACTTGGGCGACACTATCCTGCTGATGTAGGAAAGATTTCTCGTTCACGTCATTGAGCAAGCAACGTTCACCATCCCAAGAAGAGATGGCCTGAAGGAACTCTTGTCCCTTCACTTTAGGCCCGACGTAGCACATCTGGATAACGACAAGCGAGTCTTGACCAGCCGGTCCTGCTGTGAGGAGAACATTGGCATAGAGTTCGCGTGGTACGCCCTTAACACAGTCGCGGAAATGCTTGATGAGTGACGGCGCAGTTGCTCGGTGGAAACGACTATGGAAAGAAAAATGAGCGACGCCGGTAAAACAAAAAAGACCGCAGACCCTACTATATGAGACTGCCAGCAAATACTACAGGCACCGGAAAGGCCTTCGCTTTGTAACGCGTGACGACACCAAAGGCTGGACCAGCCCCGCGAAGGGCCCACCACAGATCTAGATCGCTATCAATCACACGGGCCAACAGATCATCGCATGGACTAACCTGGATGTTCTTTTTCGTTAGCGATCACAATGCGCCCGTCTGCAAGCACGACTTCCGCCTCGACAAGGTTATCGATACTGAGTCCGTGAAGACGGCCAAGAAAACCAAAACCTCCTAATAGCATGACAGCCGAGCCAACTGG
Organism: Porphyrellus cyaneotinctus; assembly: GCA_038091315.1. Taxonomy (NCBI): domain Eukaryota; kingdom Fungi; phylum Basidiomycota; class Agaricomycetes; order Boletales; family Boletaceae; genus Porphyrellus; species Porphyrellus cyaneotinctus. The sequence continues at coordinate 20,836 of JBBPOF010000173.1, read as the reverse complement.
ATGCGCAGCGCTAAAAAAACGTCATTCAGACGATTTTTGGGTTATTTCGGATAGAAAAGGTACCCACAAAGGGATGTGGTAAGGCACCGCGCTACGTCCACCCGCCAAGGATTGCGCTTCCAACGGGTTGTCGGCGCAGAATTGGTCAACCTCTTTTTGTCTCATTCCAGCACCGAATGTGACATAGGCATGTGAGTGGATAGGAGTTGCATAAGTAAGCATGTTTTGTTCAGAAGTAAGGAAGGCAGGAGAAGCAAACATTGATCCGGGGATATATCGCGTAAGTCGAGATGTTGAAGACACGGGCGGAGGTCTTTGACTTGGGTCATCATCATCATCAAGATATCCAAATGGATCTCCCGCAACCGACTGAGAAGGAGGGGGTGGTGGAGCGGGTGGCGGGACGCTGCACGTCGATATTGTTAACTGCCCGCAGACACTTTCGACTGGTGCACTTGTACGAGGTATGGTGAGGCTGGAAGAAACATGAGGTAACACGTCGTTGGGTTGAAGGGAGTCCTCCAATCGGCGCCGATTGGTTGGACGGAAGGGTTCTGCCACACCTGACGGATGGAGGAATGTTTGGACGGAATGGGAGGATGAGACGTATATACGGAGCTTTGCGTCATCTTCTCTTCTCCGTTTGCCACTCGCCGCAATATCCGGGATGTCCGGTGCTGCCTTTTCCTTTCCTTTGGCACCGGGCTGAGGCATGTCTCTGATACTCGTAAAGCCTCCATCGTCCGTTGGAGATTCGATGTCTGACTGGACGATCCTGCTGAGATCGACGATGATATCGCCACCGACGGCCCAGCCAGCTGTGCCATAACCACCGGCTTTAATGGAAATGGATAGGCCATGTTTCCGACAGAACAAGACGGTTCTAGAAGAACGTAATGCGCGAAGCGGATGCACGTGATTACGATGATGTGTGCGACTCACTGGCTGACGTCTTGAGCTTCCAAAGGGCAGGCGACGGCCATGGCCGCGACTTTGACGTCGCCGTTGAACATTCTAGAATATTCTGAAAAACTACTAGAGTTACAAGAGCGAAGATGAAGAGCAAGATCGGTCACCTACTTGGAATTCGTTGGGAGATAGATTTCTCCGCGCATGGCAGCGGTGAGTTCGGCGACAAGGTTGGCGGGGAGGCCAAGCGGAACCCTGGACTGAGCGTTTTCTTCGGACATGATGGTGATGCAAAGAGGGGATAATGTGGACTGCAGACGAACTGCAGTCTCTTATATGAGTCGATGGAGACCAACCGGATCGAATACTTCTTGATTTGTACATTATGGACCCCACCTTGCCTAGGATCGATTCATGTACTCATCCGACTTGACTGCGCAGCGGTCCGAAGAGAAAGCCGCAAGTATTATTATTTCTGTGCCGCTGCTGTGCTGACAAGGCGATGAGTTCCCTGCAGATTTATGTGGTCATGCTCAGGGCATTCCGTCACTCGGATGGAGTAACTCACAAAGTTCATCAGAAGTTGCCTCATACCGTCCAAGCCTGCACACATGTGCCTTGTTGAGGACCTGACTTGGCGCATTAGGCGATATCTCACTACCCATCAGCCTAACACCACTGACTTTTACATACCTTGTCACTTCAGCCTCTGTCGTCCTCTGCACGCAACACAGCGCCAGAAATCCCATTCCACCAGTAGATGAGCTCCACACCCTCGGTGCTTCTAGAAGGCGTATGAACTCTCAGAAATTTGGAGCACCCATTTCTGGGGCCCCACTCCGTCGACTGCGCTTTTGAAGGCAAACATATACAGTCGACTCACGCCGGAATCACCGAGGTCGACTCTCCACACTACTCCACAAGATTGACTCTTTGGGCACCCGAACTCATGTGGCGATGCCACAGTTGGCGCGCTTCTCCCCACATACATACTTATCGGCCAAACACCCCTTTAGAAGCATCCTCGATGGAATGAAAACCACGTTGCAATAGTGGCGAGTAAATAATAATAGAATGGCATCATAGAGCTCCACTCTGGTGGATCTGGTCGGAATCATAGGCGGCCCCGATCGACATTTGAGAATTTAGGGTGATGCCGCCGTTACTTGCTATCAGGAAGAAAAATGTTTTGCATACTCCGCGGAGGCAATATATCAAATGACGAAGCATACCACTGGTGAGTTCCATCCTTTCCTAATCGTCTTCCTCACGAGTGGCGACCGACACCGCCAACGGAAGCTGACAAGCGTGTTCTAATTCGCCGTCGACCATCGGAACCATGAGGAAGGATGGGCTACGGAGCACCCCTTCAGATCGCTCTGTCATCGAAATCTCAAACTTCCCAACAATCTCCACGAGGAACGCTGGAATCTCGAGAAGCTGTTGGCAGGTTGATATGCTAAGTTCACTATCTGTCATTTATAGTAAGAAAGGGTGCGTACGCAAAGCGCCATCCCAAGCACGCGCGAGCTCCACCTATGAATGACATCCTGTCATTTTTTAGAAGAGGGTGTTGGAGTCGATCTCCGAATATTACTCACAAGTGTGAATGGACACTACCAATAAAGACGTTCTTTTTTGCACTTGCCACAATCATCGGTCAGGTTAGATTCGTATGCATCCTCACCCCATAGCTCAGTACATCTGGAGCATGACTATTACGTAGTGTCTTCGAAGACTTTTGCGAGCCTACGCGAGGGCTCAACGCGGCCTCTGATTGGACCGGAAAACGTTCGTACGGCACTCTCCCTGAAATTCACATTTACTTCTTCTAAACGGGGCCAGAGTCTTTCGAGCCTTTCTGTTTGACTAGGTACGCAGATAGGCTATTGCTGTGGGATGTGATGTACCACTGGATGATACCGTGACCTTTCCTGTCAACAAGGCACACAATGAAGTCCAAGCAAGGCACGATAGCGAGTAATGTACTCCACACACCTTGATCACTGCCGTAGTATAAGGCATCACATCGAAATCAGCCGGTGTGAACTGTGTGTCACCGCGTGCTCGGATAGCAGCTGCTGTTGCTCGGATGTCTCAGAGCGGAGTCTGGACTGCAGTTTAGGATGCCGTGGTCTCGTGACCTGCAAACAAGATGGTGCTGATCACCGTTAGCGAGATTGTAGCCATGGATCGAACCATACCGCGTACCGCATATGAGACAACAGCTCTTCTTCCGTTAACTTATTATTTACTTCCGTGTCCATGTTGGAACATACCCGGAGGCTGACTGTATAAAAATCTATTGTACGGACGGGCTGCCGAAAATATTGCACCTGCGCACGACATCAGGACATGCTGAGTCCGAAAATAAGGTCCACGGAAGAACTGACTGCATATTGTTATACTTTACTGCCAAGGGGTGCTCATCATTATGGATGGCACCGAATTGAACGTCAAATGCCACTAGTAGAAATTAGAAGCCCATTCTTATCGCACGGGAAGAAGGACGAAGCGGGGATGTTCATAACTACTTTCTGGTCGCTGCTACTCCCGATGAGCTCCATCCATTTGGAGCACATCTACATTGCAAATAAGACCGGAAAAGGCTGGTCGGAGTTTGGCGCGCGTGGACTCACGGATGCAGCAATTCCCTGAAGACGCTCAGGAAGGCTTTGGATTCCGGACCGCCAAACCCCGGGAGAAGGGTTTTCCTTTGACCTATGAAAAGTAGTTGTCAGAATCCGACCCCGGAACATTTGTTAATCGCCATCACCCTCGGCCCAAGCGACCCCCTGACCGAGCATTCGGGAAAGAACGCGGAGGTAGGCTGAGGTATGAAATATCTTTTGAAGCGCTTTCGGATCAGCAACTAGGGGTTGGTCTTCCTGAAAACCATCGAAATATGTGGTTAGATTCTTGTGTGGCGGTTGTGACGAAACTTACTCCAGAGACCGAACGACGTTTCCATAAGGGCCTTGCCATTGAAAATCGGCCTGACCAATAACAGCTCGAGCAAGTTTCTGTGTCATGCGGTGAGGGGACCCACCAAGGGCGAAAGAGGATGATCTCGGACAATCAAGACCGAGTGAAATGAGGCCCGCTACCCTGTAAAGAGCGGGCCGCAATGGCAGTTTGAGCGACCGTCACGAGCGTTGATAGATCGAATTGTCATCGCGTTGGTTTTTCCACGTTCATCATCACGCACGACGACGTGGGACGCCACGACACAGAAAAAGGTGGTTGAGACGATCGCTTGCTAGCACTCGGATGGACTTTCTTTCCCAAACGTACATCGCCCTTCGAGGACCAGCTGGCGCCCCGCAGTCGCCAACGGACACCATCGCAAAGCTCAGCGACCGGCTCTCTCCGTCAACACTCCTGGCAGACAGGCGCGCCGCTGTCCTCTCCCTTAAAGGCCTCGCTCGAGATTGCAAAGCAGAGGTCGGCGAACGAGCCTTGCCCGGCCTCATACAAGTCTTGCAAAACGACGCCGAAATCGACGCGGATATTGGCAAAGCCGTCCTCGAAACACTCCATCATCTCTGCGAAACCGACGAATCGTCAAAAGAACTTGGTCTCAAGCATACCGACTACTTTCTCGCCAGCGAGCAAACGACCCATTCGCTATTTACCCTCCTCGCCAACTCTCATGTCTACGTTCGCTATGCGACCCTGCAACTTCTGACAACTCTACTTCAGAACAAACGTTTGGTGGTGCAAGCTTACTTTCTCAAAGCATCCAACGGCGCACCCAGCGTCATATCGGTGCTGGAAGACAAGCGTGAAATCATCCGAAATGGTGAAGCTTATGCCCCTTTCCCCATATGACACTCGTTCCTCATACTGACAAGGATATCCGTAGAAAGTATCGTCATGATACAGCTTCTAATCTCGCAAAGTCCCGATATCCAAAAAGTTCTTGCTTTCGAAGGGGCTTTCGAGAAGCTCTTTAATATTGTTACTCAAGAGGGAGGAGTCGAAGGTGGTGTCATCAGTCAGAATGCCTTGCGATGTGCGGATGGATTCTTGCGTTTCAATCCGTCAAACCAAGTAGGCCTCCTACTTTTTGTTTTGTTAGCGATACTAAGTCGAGCAGAGTTACTTCCGCGAGACATCCTTGCCAGCGCTGTTGTGTTCTCTGTTGCTCTTTCCACCGAATCTTCAACTGCAGGATGTTCCTCCCCAGGAATTTGCGTTGCAATTTTGGGATCAACAAAAGACCGCCAACGCATCTCTCATCGTCGGGATCATGGGTATGCTTATTGGTTCCAAGGCCAGCAATGTCCGTTTTATCCTTGTCATCTCTTATCTTATACTGACTGTAACCTAGAATCAGGAGACAATGTTGTATGTCCGATGTTTTGTGGAGCTCGCGCTTGCCTCAAATGCGCCTACTCCCCTGAAGACCCAGGTAAACACCTACTCGATCACATTCCTTGATCTCATGCCCGCTAGGTTCTGCGTTTACTTCCCAGTAATCTTACCTTTCCCTTGTTTGATGTCATCTTGACACCTTACATGCCCGTTCCGGAGTCAAATGGCGAAGAGTGGGATAGATTAGAGCCTGCTTCTGCACTCGATGTGCTCGTAGAGCTCGCCTTGCATGGGGAGTACAATGGCTTGTACGGTGACAGACGATTGAAGGACGCGCTCGAATTGCGTGGCGCTGCTCTCAACGTTTTCGACGCAAGTCCCCCATACTGCTCTCCTCATCGTTGCCCCTGTTGATTCAAATATCAGAATTTTGTGCGCAAAGAGGAGATCAAGCAAGCGATTATTCAAGGCATGCTACCTCCGGAAGGTGCGAGCTCCGATACATCATGCAGGATTATCGTACTAACCCTCTGGGCAGCATCAACGTCGACGCCAGCTATTTCCCCACTTCTCCACGCCTTGTGTATCCCACCCAGTTCGCCGCTCAACGTCATGAACGTCACAACGACCCACTTCGCCACTCTCCTTTTCTCGCATTTACTCGCATCCTCTTCGCGCTGCAAGTCTTTCGCACGATCCATCAAACCCTCACCAGTTGTTCCGCCTTCTACGCCCAGTCAAGGACAGTTTTTCGTCCCAGCCGACAGTGCAGCCCCGCCACTCAGTGTTCCAGAGCCAGACGACGACGATGCACCACAGAGTCTTATCCCACTCTTCACTGAAAATCTTTCCTTGTCCTTCCTGTCCAAATCGCGGGTAGACATCGCGGACGAGAAGGAGGTGAGGGAATGGGAGCGGCTGATCGTGGGGTATCTTTGTTTGCTGGCGCAGTGGCTCTGGGAGGACCCCAAAGCTGTCAGGGAGTTCCTTGAAGCTGGTGGATTGGGTGTGGTGAGTCTCTTGTATTTCGTTTGCCCATCGTTCTCGAACATCGATTTTTTTTGTAAAAGCTTGTGGATCCCATCAATCAAACCGCGGAAACCGAAAGCCTCGTTCCCGGTCTCTGTGCGTTTATCTTGGGTGTATGCTATGAATATAATCGTGAACCCGGAGAGGTCACACGGTTAGTGATCATTTCTTCTTTTCATATTCACGATACTACCATTGTTCACTACACAGATCGACGATTCACCCAATCATCTCTCGGCTCGGCGTCGACACGCTGATCGGTCAAATGACGCGTTTCCGCGAGGACGACCGGTTCAAATCGATCACGCCTGAGTCGATGGTCATGACCTCCTGGACGTCATCGATTGGGATCGGGGTTAGCACACAGAACCCAGCCGAGCAAGAGGGTGAAATCTGGTTCGACTGGGGCTTTGTTGATTTCTGGAAATCAAACCATTGTGAGTCTACATCTGCCGTTGGGGTTGGTCGTGTGAACTCACAAGCCATCGATGATGGTCGACCGACTGGCTAATTGACTAGATGCGGTCCAGCGTGGGTTGAACGCAGATCCAAACGCGTTGTCCCCCTCAGCGTCTTCCTCGGGTACGTGCCTTTTCTATTTGCTTTACGGTGTCTCTAATGATCTTATCTTATCTTCTTCGCCCAATTTCCCAACGTTGGGTGGATAGGCCCCAGCACAGAGTCCGCCATATTGATCAGCTCGCTGCGCGACGTGATCCGTACACAAGCGACCGAGATGGACGCCCTCCAAGGGCAGCTCAAAGACCTCTCCACGGGCTCCTCTACGCAGGTACGTACCCGTGCGCGCTCTTCGCCCTCACGGTACTCACCCCGATGCATCCCAACAGCTCAAGGACCTCCGGGTGCGGATCGTGGATCTCGAAGCTGCATTGGAAGAGGCACAAGGGAAGAGGAAGGATGTAGAGAAAGAGCAAGAGGATTTGCTCGTGTTGCTCGACGAGATGAGTACGAAGCGGAGGCGGGACAAGGAAAGGATGAGGGAGGCGGGTTTGGAGGTATCCGAGGACGAGGCGGAGGATGAAGACGAGGATGAGGAGGGAGAGGAGGAATGAATGTAAGCCGCGAACACGTCGGTGGTGTGCAGGTCAAGGGCGATTGAGGTTTGGATGAGGTAGATCATGCATTCACGTGTTATCTTTGTCGTCTCCAGGTTGTATGCGGTGGTACGGTAGAGATGGATGAATTCCATTTCAACGACAAAGGCAACTGATCATCTGTGAGAACGTTGCCGTCCCATCACCCAGGCATGGTATTATCCTACAATCGCAGCTACATAAGTGCAGAATACGGATCAAACACACACAGACCCCTCTCGTCCAATAAATTGAATCATGGTGGTATGGTATCTAACATTTGTCATTTTGCCAGCACACGTCGCTTCTTGCGAAGATGTTCCACATTCATTTCGTCGGAAATTTGGCTTGCTTGTCGCCGTGGTCCGTTTCCCGTTCTCGTGACATTGATCCCCTCGTCCGAAGATGAAACAACGCTGATTGGTGTAGGTACCAAGGCATGAGTATGACTGTGTGGACTGAAAGAATAGTTACTATACCTTTGATCGTTCTTGGTGAGAGTTGCATTTGGTCTCTCAGGCATATCCTGGTCAAGAGACGACAATGGCTTGACCCCAAGATCAGCCTGGCTTTCCCATGACTTGATCAAGTTCAGTATACGAAGGCGTGGACAATGACTTAAGAACTGTTGAATCGTGGAAACTATCACCTCCGTAGTGGGTCTCTCTTCGATTGATGACCAGCAACGTTGAATGAAATTCCAATGTGAATCCTCGAGCACTGGAGATGCTGGTCGACCTGGTTTATGTCCCTTCGCTAACCGTAAGACAACGGCTGCGTCTGAGTGGACCTCTGACCATGGTTGTTTTCCGGATAACACCTACAAGAATATCAGCACGGAGCTAGAATTTGTGTCCCACAATCCACCTGTAGATTGATACAGCCAAACGAGTATATATCAGTCTTGGTTGTCCCGTTAGGCGCCTCTTCTGGATCAACTTGCTCCGGTGCGATCCAGCGCAACGCGCCGGGTCGCACAGTAGATCTTTGGAGATAACTCAGTGCTTCGGGAATGTTCCCAACAAGGGAGGCATATCCGAAATCGGTCAAGCGTGCAGTGTGATTTGTGTCGAGAAGTACGTTGTTCTGGTCCTTTCAGTTAGAGAAAGAGGAGGCTAAATATTCTTCCCTGACGCACAGAGTTTAAGTCACCATGAACGACCGAAAGAGAATGTACTGTAGCACGTTGTTCCTTTTTCCTCAGCTCCAGTGATGATAACAGTCAGTAACATACAGTAATGCAACCCGTTGGCAATGTCCAGTAACTATCATATAGGTCAGAAGACATGGTCATGCCAGACAACTTCTTAACGCACAAGTTGAAGGCGGTGTCCCACATCTAGATGATCGTCATGTTTTGCTATGTAATGGTGGAGTGATTCATTGGGCATCCATAAAGAAACCAAGGATATTGCGCCGTGCATCCCAAACCCGTACGCAATGCCAAGGAAGGGTACGACATTCATGTGATTTAGTCTTCTCCAAATTCCGAGTTCTCGATGGAGCATCTATGAAGCTATTCGGACTACATCTATTGGTTATGGATGAGGTACATTACCCTGGTAGATTTGTTGTTCACATCCCCGTCAATTGAAAGCTTGAATCGGAATGCCTTTACTGCAACCTAGGGAGAGTAGGTTTCGAAACACTATGAAGAGATTTGAATACTCGAACCTCTTTCTGCAAAATGCCGTCATGGTGACGGTACAAACACCGATATACATCACCAAAGCTTCCTCCAGCGACATACCGATCATCGCATTTGATGATATATGGTGTAAGATCTGGTGGAGGAGGGAAATTTTCACTACGAAGACTTAGTTTCATAGGTCATCGTGCCATATGCATCGAAAAGACACACTTGAGGCTTGATGATGTTCGACATTGCCCCGGCAATTCCATAGCTGTGGAGGTGACCTGCCTAGGAACCATGGTGGACATTTCGTCTACCGCAGCCTGGAAGGCGGAGCACAAGTAGTGGTGGCGAAGGTGAAATGGGGTGAAGTGAGAAAATGTAAGCGGACGGAAGAAAAAACATTGGAAACTCATACCGAATGTGGTTCGTGGTCAGATAGTGGGGGTTGCCGGCGAGCAGAAGGTGAGAATCGATGATCGAGTGTCGCGGGCGAGGGAGAGATAGGTGAATCATTGTCTGAGAAAGCGATGTAAAAAGAAGAGGGAGACAATGAGCTGGCGAAGGAGCAGGGGAAGGGAAGAGGACTGCCGAAGTCGGCTGGGGAAAGGTCATGAGCGGAGACGGTGGTACCGATCTCTTGTTGGATGGGGGGTGGAAAGGAATATCCGTGGTCAATAATGTACGACTGAGTTGCCAGGTGGGAAAGCTTTGACATTTCTTCTAGCTCGGCTGAAGGGTTGAAAAAGGTATCGCAGGCAAAGTCTGGTGCGATGTATGAGTGTGTTGTAACAACGTTGAGCTAGTGAAGCTCACATTCCGACTGCAGACCTTGAGAAAAAGGATAAAGGACATTGCCTTCAATGCCAAGGGTGTCTAGAGAGAACATGTCGCCGCCCTCAAATCTAAGAAGAGTCGTGAGTTGACAGGGAGGTTAGTACAGAAAGTACGCGTACAGATCTGATCCATCTGAAATCTTGATAGAGGGGACAATTGAAGCAGGCTGGGAAGGGCGGTTATCCATGGCGGGGGACGTCAACGCTGACTTCCTCGTAAGGCAGTGAACAGAAGTCACCCCAACGTGATTTGCTTATGTGCGACCGTGACCGCCCGTGTTCTCCATATCCAGCCTCGACCCGAGTGGCATCGCAGCCAGTGATGGATGAAACTGCGGGCTACGATTCTTCTCTTGCTCGTTCGACAAAACGATTCGCTGCCAGTGCTGCAACTCCCACACGGGAGAACAAATCAGACTTCCTTGGAAGGTCACACCGACTACATCTTCTCTCTAGATGGATCGATCCTCGTGAGCGCGTTGGTTGAACTCTGTCGAGCCTCAAGTAACGACACTCGTCGTTATACCTTACCATTCGTACTCACTGCTCCCTTCTTCTGACAGGGGACAAGCCTCGATGTACCGCATAACATCGCGCAGCCCGCACAGGGATTTCTCTTCTCACCACCCTATGCACTCCAACGTTACATGGAGAAGGGCTCGTCTGGGCTGACGGTACGGCGCTATTTTTGATACTTTCCTTTGAAATAACCACATACCGTAATAGGGTGAGGTCCACAAGCATCAAAAGAGTATAATCCTACCTGGGTTTGGCCTGAACAAGTGTAAAGGATTCTTGCCAATCTTCAGAGATTGCGCAGAGTCCGTAAGTATGAGATGGTTGGAAACCATCGCGAGCAACGATGGTCAGGGGGTTGTGATCAACGTTGTAGACTTGATCTCGCGTGGAACATTAGATGTGATCGGTCGCGGTATGATCCTTTTTATTTGCTCCCGGTAAGATCGGAACGCACACCGTCCTGACAGTTGCATTCGATGTGCAATTCGGTGCCGTTCAAGACGATTTGCATGCACTCGCAAAGAAATACCAAAATCACTTGCAGTTTCTCCTAATTCTACTTGGGCTACCCCGTGACCTCGTTCTAGTAACGTTTTCGATCTGCCCTCTGCAAAAGAGCTTTTCATACTGTCGGCCTTGAAATATGTCCCGATGGGAATACTCTATTGGATGGCCGCAAACGGATCAAACCCCCGACTTGCGAGTGCGCGCGATATGAAAGCAACAGTTACCTCCGGCAAAGGAATTGATCCGGGAGAAGGCAGATGCAATTTTGCAAGGGAAGGACAATCGGGACATCCTTAGCCTCCTCGGTACGTTACCTTTACGTTGGCCGCTCCTGGCCAGTTTTGTTGACCGTCTCACAGTCAAGGCCAACATGGATGCGACTGCGAAGAAAAAATTATCCGACGAAGAGCTGTATGCGCACATGCGTATGTTTTATTGGACATATCCCATTTCTTGTCATTCAAGGCCGTGTATGCGTCGCACAGTACGCTTCTACTCCCAGGTCACGAGACTACCGCAAGCACTCTATCTTGGATGCTATTGGAACTGGCGCGGCACTCCGACATTCAGTCAAGGTTACGAGATGAGATAAGGAAGACGGAGGCGGCTGTTTCTGCGCGCGGCGATGAACAGCTCACAGCTACAGATTCGGAGGATATGCCCTGGCGTGTCATCGCAGGAATACAAATCGATGGGGGGAGGACGCACATGAGTCCAAACCTGACCGCTGCTTGAACGGCGCGATGGACGAGAGGAAACAGCCTCACTCCGGGGTATACTCGAAATTTGTGCGCCTCTATGCACCGTGTTATATAGCACTCTCATTCACTTACTTACCATCATCATAGATTAACGTTTCTGAGTGGCACTTGGGCGTGCATAGGATGGCGTTTTGCGTACGGTTTCAACTTTGTTTCGTAACGGAGGGTACCATTGATTGTTATCCACAGCATCATCGAGCTTCAAACATTCCTGTCGACGTTGGTGGGCAAGTTCGAGTTCGCGATGACGGACAAGTCTGAACGGATCACACGACAACTGGCGTTACTCATGGCGCCGATGGTCGAGGGCGAATTCGACCGCGGGGTCCAGATGCCATTAATATTGGCGGTGTCTCTAGCTCCTCAGGACGATGGGAACTGACGCGTGGTGCAGCAGATGGTACCTGACAATGGGAATGATGCCGTGGGTTGCCGATACGGACGAGGCATTACTTGATGTACAACGCAACCCTGGTTGCACAGGATCGTAAACCTCAAGGGCACTCTCATCAACATCGAACGTTGTATACTTATCGTATCTGCCAGAAGTTGAACGTGTCGATACTGAGAACGTTTACATACTACATATAGGATAGGGAGAAGTGCGTACATGAAGACCATAATCTTTCACAGAACAAATAAATGTGGAGTGAAATCCACCACCTACACACGCCGCCTCTTGCGAGAGTGAGGTCCTGCATACGCGTCTGCTGTTATCATTCCTGCGATCGTCCCATCTCACTGCCCAATTTCCCCGCTCACCCCCCCTCACAGACTCATACCGTCTTTCCGAGCACGATACCTAACCACTGCCATCATCAACGACCGCACTCGTAAGATCTGTCCGAGCTCGAGATGACGACTAACGAATCTACCCCGTCGTTATCTGGTGATGATTTTAGTAACATTTGCGTCGTATATATGTGCTCCGATCATACCTTCGTTGCATGGAATGAACCGAAGGCGTTGTTGTCGATAAAAAGTGCATCGTGGAGCCTGTCCGCATCTTCTGCACCCAGGCCAGACACCCCTTTGTCTCTATCGCGAGCAACGCCGTGTGGCCAGTTGACGATCATGTATCCCCTTCTCCCCAGATCGCCTTCCAGAGATGACCACGGGAGCCTACCGTCGGACAACTTGAAGTTGACTTCACCTGTGTACACAGTAGTTGACCGACCGAACACACGTTTCACACGATACATCACTCACGAAGCATATCGACGAGTTTTTGTTTGATTTTATCGACTTTATGGATTCTTCTCTGGTCACCATTTGATGTGGAACGAAAGACTGACGCCGAGCATCCGATCTGAGAAGACCCAGCATGCCTGTAGAACGGTGATGAGTATATTTAAGTATTTCTCCAGCAAAGCATTTGGCACTTTGGCCGGGGGATTTGGAAATCAGGAAAATACACACTAACATTGAATTCAGAACAACGTCCTTTATACTCTCTGTTCCAATAGATGAAGCGTTCTGTACATCGGAAGGGATGAGTTCACCAGGGACGTTCAACCCCCGTCTAATAGCGAGATCAAGCTGCAAGAAACATCTTGAAGATTATAGGTGGATACCAGACAAACACTCGTACCAGCTGACGTAGTCGTGATTCGAATATGCGCTGACATTGATCCAGCCCGATAGAGGGATGTGGAAGGAAGTATTGCAAAATCGTTTCGTCCATGGATAACATTTCGTTGCCACCAGGATTTGGGTCCTGTACAGGAGAACTAATATGCAAACTCGGTGCCACGGAAGGCTAGTTTGAAGTAGCATGAGAGGGTGAGCGGGACGTAATGACCTGCAAGGGCTCACACCAAGATCGGCATCCGCCACTTCCCCGGTGCTGGGGACGTGCACAGAGTATGGATTGGGTGGGAAGAGATAGCCTTGCGTGATGTTACGTGGCACATCGAGGCTTGTTATCTGTCAGAAGAAGGGAGCGGTGAGTACGAATGGTAAGGTACATCGATGAGTGCCACTAGTACCTGAGGCTCGACGGAGTTCAACCAAGGGACCCGCCACAAATATATATTCCAACTCCAATCTGCTGATGCCACGAATTCACCAGAGGGGGAGAAGCAAACTGTAAAGACTCCGCCTTCATGTTCTAGACATTGTCTGATGGGATGACCAGAAGTTGTGTTCCAGAAACGAACCGTTTTATCCCGGGATGCGCTCGCGAATATTGATCCGTCTGGGGAAAGGGAGATAGATCCGATCCAGTCAGTATGACCTCTCCAAGGAGGTCCGATTTGTTCTCCCGTGTGGGGGTTCCAATAGTGAATCGTTTTCTCGTCCGAACAAGAGAAGAGTCTGCTGCCATCGTGAGACCACAGCACACAATTGACTTCGTTTCTATGCTCTAACGGACCAAGGGATGTGCTGCTCTTGAGGTTGTAGATGTGGATGTCGCCTCCATAAATAGCATCATTGGGTGAGAAACACATGGAAGAAACACCATCGTCACGATCGACCTTGAGCAAACCTTTAACCTGCCTCCCTTCCATGGTGCAAAAAATAATGCCCCTACTTCCTTCAACTGCAACGAGTCGATCATCTGGCGAGATGGAAATGTGATTTCCTTCGTAGAACTCGGGGTGAGTCCATTTGTGCAAAAGTTTTGTCAATTCGACGTCCCACACATTGATGTTTCTAGCCTGGTCACTGCTAACGATCCTTGTTCCATCTTGGGTCACAGCAATTTCGCATACAAAGTCCTCGTGCTCCAGTAATGTCACTTCTTCTTCCCCACTTTGCAGACTCCAAAGCTTCACGGATCCGTTGTCACAGCAGCTGACAAGTCGTCCATCGGAAAAATACGCGACGGTTTTAATGCGACGGCCCGGATGGGCTGGAGCCTGGGATTACTCCTTGTGGCCAAGGACCACCATTACCAGACTGTTCTGGCACGATGGCTGACATGATGATGTCAAGGTAAGTAGATAGTTGCAAGCTGTGTTTCGAACGATGGTGCGAGGATGAAAGACTGGGAAGAGTAAAGGTGAGGCAGTGCAGTATCTTAGGTGCCTGATTCTAAGTACGCCATTTACAATCCAGCCAATGCATGACTCGATTATCGATCGGACTTGCAGGATTACTGTGCCATCCTTGAGAAAGTACCATCTTTTCCTGCACATCCCGAGGACAATCTTGAACTATCTATCGCAGGAGGAGATAGTTTGTGCGAAAATGGGACATCACTCTTACTGACCGAATTGGTGTCATCCATGATATTTTGTGTGAGGAGATCACTGGGAGTAGACAAGGCATTGAGATGCTCGGCGCCACCGATGTGTCGATGTAACTTTCCCCTATCCGATCGAGCCTCGCAAATCAGTTTGTCCAAGAGTGTCAATGATCTAGGTTTTTTGATATTCCGGGTATCTTGCCAAAATGCGGAGTAAGCAAGTGTGCTTTGTTCGCCAAGCGATCTCGATTTTGTCCGGGGTACATGGACACAGAGAGGTGTACGCAGAGTGGGAGGTGGTGGCACAGAGGAGATGGATAGCGGAAGGGGTGGAAGGAAGATATACGGGTAGGAGTGCTCATCATAGCTGGAAAATTTTGTTATTGTAGACGTGCATTCTTCGGGATTGAAGAGAAGGGCCGACCTCAGGCTGGCGTTGATCGTGGGTAGATAAGCGGCAGTATATGTCCATGGTGTGAAAAGAAAAAGAAAAGAAAACTGTAGAGTGCCATGCTATGGTGGCATGCTTTTATAGGTCTTAAGTGTAGGACGACCCGTAACCAGAAATTCACCTGTATTCAAAGAATGACCTGAACACGGAACGGGACAGTCGACGATATGTGCCATCTTGACCCCTCTTCATGTGTCGATGGCTGTAGATTCTGGTGATAAACGGGTCAGCGTTATATACATTCCCGATATAGTTTCTGACCAGAACTTGAATGTGCTTGGCATGAAATGGACCACCACCATCAGACCACCTCGTCCGAGTATGACTTCACATCCTGGAATCTATTTATCAGAGATTTAAAGTTTATTGAGTGAGGCGTGCTATGTTCACGGAAATGTCAAATTAGCCACATAGCTCAATGAAGTGTCTGGATTATCATTATTTTCCACCGAGAAGCCAAAACTAACCATATCTCATGTCATAGCGGCGTCGGATCAACTGGCATACTGCCAGAGGTCCAAGCAACCAAAAAATGTCCGAATCACTATCTTCGCTCTTGGGGCGATAACTGATCGTAAATGTACAGCTGAGAACACGCTTCGGTGTTCAAAGGAATGGAATGACGAATCCATTAATAAATGGACGCCAGAGGAACAGCGCCATCCACATGATTGCACTGGCGCGTCAGGTTTATTTTTCTCGACGAGCGTTGGCACGACCCGGGGCGGCATTATGTCAACCGAAACAGTCTTGCGTAATCCTCATTGTACAGGTGAGTGCGAGCGCTGATGCCCGTAATACGGATAGATTTTTGTGATAGTTGGCGAGGTATTGGCTTCGGAATATTTTTCCCGCCGAACTTGCTCGTGATTGTGATAGTGCTCTAGAATCTAGACTCTAGATCTGCGCGGGCGGGTACGTCACGTGTCACAATACGAAATGGCGCTTCGTTAATCCTGTCCGTTCATTCAGTTCTCTGCGAGCCAACGAATTTCCATCTGCACTGAAGTCATACAACCACCCCAACGAGTGTCTTAATTCGCAACAACAAGTCGGATGCAACTGCCACGCCTTCTGTACCCTTTTTCCTATCGTATACCGCTCGTATACCATGTCGGTCCCATTTGACTATCCAGCACGGTCCGCGTTGTGGCCACTCAAGTTTTGGTGTTCAGAAAGGTCGTATTTAACATACCCACGAAGATCCTCCGACTGCAATGTGGTGATGCCTTGTTCCAGGACAATATACATTCAAGTGCGTTCCGTTTCCTACACACGTTCTCGTCAGTGCTGAACATGCGTAAGATTTTTCCTCGCATTTGCTATAGTGAAATGGCAAGTGTAGCTGGTCAAGTCTAAACTGCCCGTTCGCGTGACGTGTTTATTAACACAGCCGTCGGGGGTCATTGGTCTGGATCAGAATGGTAGCGTGCATTGGTCATATGAACGCTACCCTCCAACCACTCTTCCAACTTCTCCCTCATCACAAATGTTCACTTCGCCTTCTTTTTACTTCAGACTAAACAAAAACATGCCTCTCGATAATCGTGCACGCAAGCCTGCAAGCCGCCATCGATTTCGTGACGTCTCTAATATGAAATTGATGGATATATTCAAGCCCTTGCGACGCCGGAGATTACGCAGAGAGGTTTCGCAACGATCTACTCTAACCCACTCACGAAGCTGCCCTCTTGCTGGTCACGCCTTACCTGTACCATCCCCTTCAGTTAGCCTTTTCACGTCATCAGCTGTTCGCTACCGCTCCGATGCTGTTAGCATTCTGAGCACCACAGAGGAAGAATGCTCATCTGGAATGAGCACTCCGAGTGTCGGTTTCGAGGGGCCACTCTCTGGCGTAGAAATGTCATCCCATTTCTCACCACGCCCCGTTCCAACATTCCCAACATCTCCCTCTATGTTCCAGTTGCGCTCAACATCGACAAAGGACTACCTGGTTGAGCGATTGGAACAACACTTGCGCCAACTGAGCCTAGGAGATGCAAGTCCGGACCGGATAGCCGTCTCTGGGGACTCGCCATCACATGACATCTCAATGGATGTATGTTTGGATGTCTCTCTCCCGCGAAAAAACGACCTGGAGACATCTTCACGTCGCGCACCCTTCGGTGCGGACGCGCTGAAATCGATGTCTTCGCCGCACGATCAGAATGACATCCCAATGATCCTTATCACGTCTGCTGACGCCAAGCATGCAAAACCTCTACCCCCCTCGTCCCGGCGGCCGTCGAGAACACCGTTTGCTTCATCTAACGTCGCCAACCGCCTTACTAACGTACAACCTGCTAAACCTAAACCGAAAGCGCTACCTGACGACCTATTCACGACGCAACTGCACGTCTCCGCTTATCCCACAGATTACAGCCTCTCATTCCCCTCTTTCACCCCGACGCCATCCAATTACGACCCTGAGACGCCAACTCCGATGTGCTGTGACCACTTTGGTGATTGTAGGGGCGATTTATGGGAGATCTTGCACCCACCGCTTGTCGCTGGTAGATTTACGCTACCGCCATTCAAGTTTCCGCCTCTGAGCACGCACCTTTTCGATGACACGTCTGTACCGCTGCCATACTAGATACTTGTACTACCCCTCGGTACACATGTACGCAAACACTGATATTTGAAGGGTGTGCAGGGCTGATCCCCCGAGCCCTCTCGATGGACGCCTGCTTTCGTGATCGATGTGGTCAGATCTAGTTATGGTGATTATTGGATGGTCGTACCATCACTGCACCAGTGTTGCAAACACTTTTGGTGTGAGGTCTATAGTTCGTGAAAATCAACAAATTGAAACTTGAAAAGCATATAGACGGGTGGGGAAAACCCTTGCCTTGAATCCACAAGAAAAATGTGAGGGTCCGTCAAAAAGCTTCGCATGCCAGAGAGATGCCGGCGCGAAAAGTACAAAATGGCATAGAGATGCAAAATTTCTCCGAGCGACTTTGCAGGGAGTCACAATACTTTTTAGATCTCCGCCGATCTAGCCATCGTCGTCATCCCGCTGTGTGTATGGACGCTATGATCATTAGGGTAAATACAATAAAATCATGTACGAGTGCGGTGGACATTTGCACATGGCATGCGTGTCCCCGGGCCGTCGCAATCAAGCTTGAGAAATAAATTTTAATTGTGCCGGTAAGCCGACCTTACTTAATATTTCACATTCCGACTGGTCCTGCACGCTGATGGTCTCTGAGATGATCTCGCTGATTGCAATGGATGCACAACCTGTAGGACCTCGGAAAAATGTTCCAGACGGTCCAATGCATCTCTAGTATATCCAAAGTGAAAGGCAGAATTTTAGACTAAATAGTTGTCTTCCCCGAGCTCCTGCAATGCTCAGATTTGGTTGTTCAGCCTATTAATGATCTGATGGACTCATTGCTTGTCTGTCTTTCATCAAACGAAATAGAACAGCATCTTGATTGCACTTACACCAACCTAGAAACAACACAAGAAGCCTCCTGTGTCATTGTTGCGTATACTACAATGTTGTTTGCATCTCTGTGTCAATTTGCAACTCCGGTGCAGTGCTTTCACCCCACATTGATAAAAGCGATCGCGTCTCATCTGGGTGCAACGTCGCATGTAAGAGATGCGTCATACATATAACCGAGAAAACAAACAAACATGTGTGACACTTACACAGAAGATAGGTCATATGTATCAAGGTCGTACCCCCTCGTATCTTCACGTACGTACATAAATAATCAAATCGTCACTCGCAACTCGACAATTCTGCTGCTCGCACACGCTCTGGGCCACAATGGTTTTCTGCCCATCCCCCATCAAACCCCTCTTCAAAGCTTGCTCCATCCCTTCCCGTCCCGGGCCGTACTAGTCCCACTTGGACGTGGGTCATCCCACGTCGTCGTTCGAGTGTTATGATCGACAAAGTAAACCCGACCGATCGACGTCGCCCGTACTTCCCATCCAGCCGGGAGTAGGCCTCGGGCAATAGCCACACAAAGTGGTGATCGGGGATCGACCCACGTTGTCGTTTGTGTGCGACGATCCACAAAATATGACTTCCCTTCAGGCGTGCGGCGTTTTTCCCAATGCTCGGGCAATGGGATTTCCGAAAGGGGAGGAGGACGATCCCACGTGGTAGAACGGGTGTTGTGATCCACGTAGTACGGTCTCCGCTTGGCATCGAAGTGACATTCCCAACCATATGGGAGAGTACTGGTATCACCTTGATCTGTGGAAGTCACGATGTCGGACTGAGGTGGGGGAAGGGGTGAATCAGAAGCGGTGTTTTGATCATGATGTAGGCCCTGATTGGAAGAACCCTTGGAAGAAGGGGACATGGGTGAATGGTGTCGCAAGGAAGGGCCCGCGTGTCTTCAAGTTAGATGTAATGTCAGAGACGAAAATCGCAGCGCAAGGGCATCAACCAGTAATGGTTTTCACCACGAATACTTCGCGATTCTCTGTGGCGAAAAGAGCGAAAGGAAGAGTCTGAAATAGGGTTGGACGCCGCTCAAAGATTGGGTGCGATTACCGCTGATGAGACCTGCCACCGGCGGTGGTTACGTTGGCAAATAGTGAAAGTGGGTATCTTCAGATGAAGCGGCGCAAAGCAGCCTGGGAATTGAAGACGACCAGATCCGAAACTTTGGGACGGGCCAGGACGATGGGTTTAAAAGGGTGATTCCTGAAGAGCCGTTCACACGAGGTAATCTGAGTAGCGGGAAAGAACCAGATGCACTGTTCGAGGGCGACCAGGGAATATTAATAACATCGAGTATCTCATCTCTATTTATACGAAAGAAAGGGGGCTATGTACGACATGAAACAACCATGCGGCATAGATTTAGGGTTGGCGTGCACAGCAAGATTGATCACGGAATGACTTCAGGGTAAATGTTGACTCGAATAATACGGTCATGCCGATTGGCGGTTATCGCCTGAGGGACCATAACGACTCTACGGCGTATCCTAGTGTGCAAGGCATCATCTGTTTCGTGATTTCGTTGTTCTGCCTCTTCGTATGCTAACTGTACCTATTTTCTTCAATAATTCATCTCTCACAACTCGATCCTACGGCTGTACACACTCGTACACACTTTTACCTACTTCCGACTCCGTCAAACCCCTCTTAGAAACCCGTCCGTGAATTCTTCGCCGCCTAGCCCGGATTAGCCCTATTCAAGCGTGGATCATTCCAAACCGTGCTGCGAGTGTTGTGGTCGACAAAGTAAACCTGGCCCGTCGATGTCGTCCGCATTTCCCATCCGGCAGGGAGTGGACCGAGGGGGGTAGCAGTAACACCCAGGGGGGTTCGCGGATCCGTCCACGCCGTCATCCCCGTGCGATGGTACGACCTCCCTTCGGGATCGTGACGTGCTTCCAAATCCTCCGGTAGTCTCGTTTCTGAAAAGGGAGTAGGACATTGCCACGTGGTGGTACGTGTGTTGTGATTGACATAGAATGGTCTGCCGTTGGCGTCAAAACAACGTTCCCAACCATGTGGGAGACCGCTGATTCCATCTTGATGGATGGAACTATGTGCATTGTGGAGAGGTGGCACCACAAGTCCACTAGGAGTGGCTGACTGAGGTGTACG
>JBBPOF010000172.1:0-38788 GCA_038091315.1 Porphyrellus cyaneotinctus | reverse complement strand
GGCTCTTGACTCTGGTTTGGATGATTCTCCTGTTCCTTTCAGGAGATTCCAATTTCCAGTTCACCTGGTGTATGCAATGACCATCAACAAATCACAAGGGCAGACTTTGAAAAATGTTGGATTGAACTTGAAGTCACCAGTGTTTTCTCATGGGCAATTGTATGTGGCTCTTTCACGTTGTACTCATCCCAGGAACATCAAAGTTTTGTTTCCTGAGGATCAAGATACCAAGGCTACTAATATAGTTTGGACTGAAGTGTTTAGAACTTTGGAACTTTGATTTGTACTATATGTATATGTGTACTGCTTTCTTGGAATTGACAAATGTAGTGTGACTGACAATGGTACTGGTGTGACTCACAAAGGTACTGGCATAACTGACAATGGTACTGGCATGACTCACAAAGGTACTGGTGTGACTCACAAGTAAATTATTATATATACATATATACTTCCAATTTATCAGAATTGTTGTGCTGAAGGCACAACCAGTGCAATGGTTTATATGTATCAATGACGAATGTAAGTGCAGGCACCAAAGGTGCCAAAGCGAGCATTCGCCTGTAGTAATATACCATCTCCAATGAATCATAATTGTTGTGCCGCAGGCACAACCAGTGTTACCCCCCTGCTGGGCCAAAGGCCCAGTAGTGAGCTCTTGAGCTCATACACTTAATGGTACACGTACTACACTTTCTTATTTGGACATCGCTAGTTTACACGCGATGCGCCGCTACCTCTTTCCTCCAGTCTTGTACCACTTGACTGGAGGTAAGCCATAACTACACTCCTTTTATATGTATTTACTCACTTGGACTAGTTCCTTACATTCCCTTAGGTACTTAGTCCACAGTCTCGTACCATTTGACTGAAGTTCCTTATATTCCCTTAGCCTCTCCTCTGCACATGCGGTTTAACATTAGCTAGATGGATCCATCATGCTGGGTTGGTCGCGGACTCTGATTCTGTTGGCCGTCGAATGGCGTTCCCAGCGTGTTGGGTCTGGCGGTGGACTTGCATGTTTTTTCTTCGGGCAAGGGTCATGTTTCCCTCACAGCGAAGCTGGCAGTGCGCCAACCTGAAGGGTAGCTGGACAGTCATCAATTCTGCTTGCCCTTCCGAATCTCACTCACGATCATGACAAGGCAAGATCGCCCCTCGAGGGTGCTATACCAAACTGAGAGTCATGTAGGATGGGAGAGAGGAACGAATGCTCTATTCATGCACAAACGTATGCCAACTTGAAGTTACAAGCATATTATGAAATCATACCCAATTAGTGATGATCTGTGACACCGCAAGGCATCACAGAGCTATGTCTTTGGCCGAGCGGAGTCGAAGTGGTGCCGCGTCACCTTTCTTCCGCACTCCCCCTTCTCTGCTCGGGGCTTGCGTCTCCTCGAACTGAGTCCATGCTCTCTATTTCGGTCCCCCACGCTCATTACCCCTCATCGTTACCCAGCTCTTCGCTCCCTCTCTCTCCTAACTACATCGACGATTCCCACACTGCCTCTTAGCCAATGGCCGACCCAGCGCTCGAACAGTTACCTGACTTTGCTGGCCCGGAATATGACATCATTCGACAAGGTCTCATCGTCGGAAACCAGGAAAATGAACAACAAGTCATTGAATGTCTTATAGCAGCCTGGGAGGCTGACAGAGCCACTTGGGCCACGGCATGGATTGCTCAGAACGAGGCAGAAGCCAGAGCCAGGGAGGAAATTGATCGCGAGCATAGGCGTCAGGAGGAAGACCAAGAAAGGCTTGATCATGAACAAGCTAAGGCCAAGCAGAGGGAAGTCGAGAAGAAGAAACCCAAGATGAACACGTTCGCCCCCGGCATGTCCATTTCCGATGTCCTCACACATCCCCCATCGCAATACACCTTCCAGAAGCTCAAGTCCTTTGACTATGTGGAGCTCTGGTACTTCACTCCCGCCGGTCGCTCTGATGCTGCCAGACACTCCACCAGGTCCCATGCCGATGACACTTTCGGCTTATCCAAGGTTGAAGACCATCTCACTGTTCAGTTGATCAACTCTGTCCGCGCTTTGCGCAATGCCCTTCCCAACCACGAGTTGACCTTCACAGACTTCATCCGAGCGTGAAACTGCTTTCTTGACCATGCAGAGAAAGCCGAATGGCCGAAATCCAATCTCGACGCCCTAGCAACCTTCTTCTGGCACATGGAAACTCACCCAACCCTTGAACTCCCCCTGGGCGAAAAAATCATCCTCATCTACGCTTCACATGCTCGCTTTGACTGGCACACGGAGCTTAAGGCAGGGCGCAGCTATGACATATCCATCACCAACAGCAACCTCATCAGTTTCATTGCTGATGAGGTGCGAGCTCGTAACAGCTACAACTACCTGCCCAAGGTATGATTCCTTCTTTCCCTGCCGATCTGCTATCGAGACTAATCTTCTGTTACCTCCCCCTCACATGTTTTCGCCCCTCCCCCTCCTTGTTGTCATTTGTGCTACCTTACACACTGACTTCATGCAATCGCGGCCTTCCTCGCAACCGCACCCTCACCACACCCTTTCCTTTGGCGCCACGGACTACGTCCCGCCATCTCCTTTCCCCATTGCTCAGCCGCGTGGCTCTATGGATGACCCGCCCTCCCACTATCGGGACCGACGTGATTTTTACCCTTCCCGCTCTGATCACCACAGGCGCTGGCACACCCGCAATGCCCCCTCCTGCTCTCCCAGCCCACCTGCTAACCGTCCTCCGGGCAGGCAATCCCCCGGTCCTTCGAGGGACCGTATACAAGCCAACACTCCACCATCACGGTCGCAGTCCCCTGGTTGCTCAGCAGGCAGAGCCAAGGGTCAAACTAGCAGATCAGCCTGCCCCAAATGCCTTGGTTGGTTTCCACACGATGTGCGAAACTGCAATCACAGCAAGCTCTGGGACAGCTCCCCCTGTTGTTGTCAATGCAACTCCGATGGCCTTCTCATCAACCCTGAGGGCCGGACAGTCTGCTCAGACTGGCAGAGACCTTTCAGTTGCCGCACAAAACACTCTGCCCTCCATGAATGCTCCGGTTGTGGGGACAGCGGTCATGGAGCCCAAACTTGCTCTAAAGCTCAGAAGGCTTAAGGCCCTAACCCCATATATCCCAGAAGCTTGGGAGTCCTGGCTTCGTCAAACAGGCTTGTTACATAAATACCCATCCATACCACTTGGTCTCCACTCTGGCTTCCCTGTCGGAATATGCAACCCCACACACTCTTTTACCCCACCAAATAATCCCTCCATCAAGGAGTTTGCATCCATATTCAAAGAAATTGTAGATAAGGAAATCTCGAAGGGTCGTTACATTGGTCCCTTTGATCACGTGGCCTTAGAGGACCTCCTAGGACCCTTCCAAACAGCCCCCCTGTCGCTCATCCCAAAGCCAGGCAAGCCTGGAAAGTTCCACCTCATACAAGATCTTTCATTCCCACATAAATCCTTATCCCCAGATGTCTCGTCTGTTAATTCCCGGGTAAACCCTGACCTCTTCCCTACACAATACAGTACCTTTCACATTACCTCCCTACTGATATCCCACCTCCCCCCTGGCTCTCAGGCAGTGACCCGAGACGTTGCCGAAGCTTACCGTACCATTCCTTCCCATGCCTCACAGTGGCCCTCCCTCATTGTCTGCCTAGCAGACAATGAGTTTGCCATTGACTCCTCCTTTTGTTTCAGCTTTGCTCCCTCCAGTGGCATCTATGGGAAAATTGGTGAGGCTGGAACCGACATTCTGAGGGCGGTTGGAATTGGCCCTATTGCACGTTGGGTAGACAACCACATATTCTTCCGTATACAGTGCTGCCACCTATCTGAGTACAACCGTTCTAGGGCTATGATTGCTGAGCGAATCACTAAGGAAGGAGGCCATCGCACTAGGGGCAGGCGTTCTTGGATAGCCGGCGGAAAGCTACCCAATGATGAGCTTGAGGAATTTGATGAGGATATGACCTTTCCCATTCGGGATCTCTCACACTCATCCCCTCGTTCCGCTGCAGACCTTAATTTCTGCTATAATCTGGACGACATCAACCTCATTACCAATCAACTTGGCATCCCATGGGAGCTGTCAAAGGACATTCCCTTTTCCTCGAAACCAGTCTTCATCAGCCTTGAATGGGACCTTGCTGAGCGCACGGTAACACTAACCGAGACGAAATGGGTTAAATATTTCCAGGCACTCTTGGAGTGGGAGTTGAAGCGTGCACACCCTTTAGTTGAGGTTCAGAAGTTGCATGGCAAACTGCTTCATGCCTCGCTAATCTTCCCAGCCGGTCGGGCTTACCTCACTAACCTTGAGGCCATGCTTCCAATCTTCGGTGACACTCCCTTCATGCCCAGAACCCCACCACGTGGAACGCCAGAGGACATAAAGTGGTGGAAAGACACACTCTCACTCTGCCCACTGCCATCCCTCTCCATTCCCCCCCCTTGTCCCTTCCTCGACTTTCAAGCCTTCTCAGATGCCAGCTCCTCATTTGGCATCAGCATCATCATCAGCAACAGATGGCGTGCATGGCACCTCAAGCCAGGATGGAACACAGATGGCCGTGACATCAGATGGGCCGAAAGCCTTGGTTTCAAATTCCTCGTCCTCGCAACTTGTGCTGCCTGTCCCCCTGGCACACTTCTCAAGGTTTTCAGAGATAACATCAGCATGGTTGAGGGCTGGGCAAATGGCCGCAGCCGAAACTGCCAAGTCAACCTCATCTTCCGACAAATTCACAGCTTCCTACAAAATTCCAAATGCCAGGTCATCGCGTGGTATGCCCCCAGCACTGCCAACCCAGCAGATGGTCCATCACGGGGGGTATATCCCCCTGCACATCTTATCCTCCCTCACATCCCCATCCACCCTGACCTCCTCCTCCTCATTGAAGACTGTCATCCTGGCATCAGCCCCCTCCCTCGTCGTTCACACTCCCTCTTTCCCATCCTGGAGCGAGGCAAGTGCTTCAACCTCCCAGCCCAACCAGCCATGCCCCCCTTCTCTAGCATCCCCCTCCTCGTTCCGCCCCCTACCATTGCTCCTCAGTCAGCTCACTCAATGCACCACACCAACCATCCCCTGCTAGTCCCCTCCACCCTCAGACCAATGTGCAAGGCCAAAGACCGCCTCATCCTCTGGATTCCTATCCAGTCGCAGGCTATGGACACCACAAATCTTCTCTCCCCATCTGACATTCAGCATGTCTACGAGGTGATCACCCATGCATGGGCTGACAGCACCAAAGAAACGTATGGTTCAGGGCTACTGGCCTTCCACATTTTCTGTGATGGAAAGAACATCCCCAAACCTGATCGTGCACCCGCCAACCCCGCCATAATTTCTTCCTTCATCTCCACCCTTGCAGGCTCATACTCGGGCAGTGCAATTGTCAATTACATCAGTGGTGTCAGGGCCTGGCATATCATCCACGGGATCAAGTGGACCCTGAACACTCACGAGACCGATGCCTTGCTCAAAGCGGCTTCTACCATTGCGCCTCCCCAATCCAAGCATCCCCCCCATGAACCCTACACAATCAATACCATAGTCACCATTCACAACACATTAGATCTCAACTCCCCCCTTCATGTGGCGGTATTTGCCTGCCTCATGACAGCCTTTTATGCCACGGCCCGATTGGGCGAACTCACCATCAGAACCCTTCACTCCTTTGACCCAAACATCCACATCAAACCCTCAGACGTCTCAGTCAAGCAGGACCAATTCAGCAATATTGTCACCAACTTCCACCTCCCTAGATCCAAAACAGCCCTCGGCGGTGAGAGCATCAGCTGGGCCAGGCAGGAAGGTCCTTCAGATCCCCAGGCAGCCCTTCAGGCCCACTTCGCAATCAACGATCCACCATGCAGCGGTCCACTATTTGCCTATCGCAGTGGTAAAACCCACAAACCACTCACCAAGACAAAGTTTTTGGACGTCCTCTCATCCACTCTGAAGCAAGCAGGTCACAAATCGCTCCATGGTCATGGCATCCGCATCGGTTCAACCCTGGAGTACCTGCTCCACAATGTTCCCTTCGACGTGGTCAAGGTCAAAGGCAGATGGCATAGCGATGCCTTCCTCGTCTACCTCAGGAAACATGCACAGATCCTTGCACCATACGTACAAGCACAATCATCCATCCACGAATCATTTTTGAGGCTTACCCTACCCACGGTCAAATAGCCAGTGAGTCTTCCACCTCCTAATCCATGGGCGCGCGGCTTTTGCTGCGTGCGTCGCTGGACGACTATTCATCTGGGTAGCAGCTCACCGCAGCCCAGGATCTTCCGGAGCCGGACGGCGCTTCGCGCTGTCGCCCACCTTCTCCCTTCATGTCATACACAGTCATACTCGTCGTTATCAGTCCTCGTGCACTCTTCTGTCTAGATAGTACAAATGCACACCTCTGTTCCATGCCCCGCCCTTTGTCGGAGCAAAGACCAAAGACTAGCCAAATATGACTTCTCTTTGAAGGCTTCTTTTGCTTCAGATTCACACTTTTCGATGACGACGATCCCCACGTCCAACTCAATTTGAATCAATGTCACCATTAATGCTGCCCAAAGCTTGTGCATTTTCTGAGACCTTCCCCAACCCCCAGTGGACTCAGCCGAGTGAATACACCTGGGGCTACATCCTGAGAAAAGCGTCGAAGTGTAGCACTGCTGACAAGATGGAGACCAGTGACAATCACGTTGATCTGTGTGGCGGTTAGTTTAGCTGGCGACACGCAGACGACTAGATCCTGATGGCAGAGGTGAAACGATGAGCCATCCGAGTCGGTGAACCTGCTTCGGCGGCACTAAGATGCTGATGCTTTGGTAACAACAGGTTGTAGCAATATACTGACACCTCGGACATGATGGGACAGAATACCCTAATGGGCTCGTCAAAGACAGCATGCACCTTGTAGATACTCCCAGCGAGATTATCCTACATGACCAACCTCTCCATGTGCAGTGGGAGACATAAAATACGATATGGTATGTGACAGTAGAAGATGCACGACACTCAAATACTTAAAGACCTACATGGATAAACGGAAGCCAGTCGTCAAACGAGGCACGGCCGCTATCTCGAATATCACCAATTGCTTCATGCAACGCTCGCGCAGCATCCCGATAATCCGGCCTTGTGTCCTTCTCAAACAGTTGCTGGTATATGTCCCTCGCCACGACAGGTGCAAGACTGTCGCTGATCGACCACATCGTTCCAATGACTCCCCCGTAACCAGCAAATAGCATTCCTGCTGCAATATGGACGGCCTCGTCGGAGAGACGCGCATCACCCTTTGCTGTCTGACATGCAGAGAGAAAGGCAAGCCCACCACGAGGACGTGACAACGCAATAATGTCACGCAGCTTCAAGCGGCGTCCATCAGCGAGACAAAGTCCACTGCTGGTCCGATCGGTGGGGTCTTGGATGCCGTGGCATGCAAAATGAACCCAGTCCGCTTCCTTCATCAGAGAAAGTACTTCTTCGACTGTTCCGACAGAGGATTCCACGGCAGTGGTGCATGCTGAAGGAGAGTTTTGGATTACCTCCCTGATGTATTTCAACTCAGTGACTGCACCTGGAAGTCGGGAATGGCCGTCTGAGTCGGGCTGAGGAACAAGGAGGAGGTGGAGAGGGTCACTAGGCACCACAACGGGACCGGGCGGCAGGGTAAGGATGGAAAGGGAAGGGACGTATGACGAAACGACAAAATCGAACACTTTGTGCCCGGGTTCCGAATACTGGTCGTCATAAAAGCCGGCTGCATGGATAGGAAGGAACGCCATAGGGCCAGTTGGACACCAAAATATGCGTGATATGTCTCCGGGAATCTGCTCGGAGTCAGATGAATGGATTAACCTGAAACTCGAACAGCGTGATAACGTACTGCAAAGGCCAAAGCATCCAGGACTGGCTTGACAACACATTTCCACAAAGGGGATAAAAAGGTTTCCCATCTGAATCCCTCACTCGTTACTACTTCCCCATGCCTTGCATCACGAACAACATGCTTCAGGGTATTCTGCAGACCGACCAATTGCTTGAAGCGAAAGGGTAGCGGGACATGAATTACATGGTCCACGTTAGCGAGAACAATCAATGCATCGCACCGGGTTTCTGCGGCATTGAGTATGACCACGGGCCCAGAGTGCGCTGAAGCACGGAGCTGAGAAAACGATGTTTGGAGGAGAAACCGCTCGAAGCCTGGCAATTTACGAATCTCCTGGAGTAATTGGTCTCGCTCAATCGCAAGCGTGCGATGTCTGTCAGCTTCCCGCTTTGACAATTGTTCTGAATTGTACCATGTGCTTTCGGCGTCTTGCAATAGAGCCAGGAAGGATTCTTCGTCTGCCACCCCATCATGCTGCACGACATGGAATAGTTTCCGAATTGTGCCTTCACGTTGGTCTGTGAATGTAGACCAAGATTGTTCGCGCACGGAACCCGCATGATCTAATGCAGCTGAAAGTTCCCGAAGTTTATGGGCACGATCTGGATAAGCAGATGACAACTCCTCATAAGACGAGGTGCGAAGCTGAAACAGTTCCCCCCAGACAATCGAGCGTCCTTGTTCCAACCACTCTACCGCAATATCTGGGAATCCGGAGTCTAAAGCTGCAGCTGCAGCCTCCCGCACTACATCGGCCACTTGGATGAGTTTAAAGTAACGTTGTGAGAGAGAAAGGCCAATCCAAGCAAGATGGGGAAGGAGGCGAATGGCAGCAGAATATGCATGGAGGAGAGAGTGATGCTGGACCATGCGGGCACATGATATCCACTTCTGTGAGGCATGGAATCGAAGTGGAACGGAACCGAAGGGAGAGGAGGAAGCATGGGAATATAAAGAGATGGCAAACTCCAGGTCACTTTGGTGTCTGAGACATTCGAAACGAGTAAGGATGGAGCTCCCGAGGTTGTGGAGATAGCGGGACTCCTGGGGGTGACCATGATGAATGAGTTGAACGGCATCCTTCAGGGTTGAAATGGCCTGCTCGAGGTCTCTCAACTCTCCGAGGCATTCAAAACGAGTTCGGAAGGAGATGCCGAGGTTGTTAAGATGGCCAGGCTTGTCAGGGTGACCATCAGGAATGAGCTGAACAGCATCCTTCAGAGTCGAAATGGTCTCCTCGAGATCTTGCAGCTCTCCAAGGTGTCCAAAACGAGTTTGGAATGCGGTGCCGAGGTTGTTAAGACAGGAAGGCATGTCAGGGTGACCAACAGGAGTGAGCTGGGCAGCATCCTTCAAAGTCGAAATGGCCTCCTCCAAGTCTCTCAGCTCTCCAAGGCATTTAAAACGAGTTCCGAAGGCATTTAAAACGAGTTCCGAAAGAGATGCCGAGGTTGTTAAGACGGCCGGGCTTGTCAGGGTGCCCATTGGGAGTGAGCTGATTAGCATCTTTCAGAGTCGAAATGGCCTCCTCGAGATATCTCAGCTCTCCGAGCCATTCAAAACGAGTGCTGAGGGAGTTTCCAAGGTTGTTAAGATGGCCAGGCTTGTCAGGGTGACCATCAGGAGTGAGCTGGACAGCATCCATCAGAGTCGAAATGGCCTCCTCCAGGTCTCTCAGCTCTCCGAGGCGTTCAAAACGAGTTCGGAAGGAGATGCCGAGGTTGTTGAGACGGCCAGGCTTGTCAGGGTGACCATCCGGAGTCAGCTGAACAGCATCCTTCAGAATCAAAGTGGCCTCCTCCAGGTCTCTCAGCTCTCCGAGGCATTTAAAACGAGTTCCGAAGGAGATGCCGAGGTTGTTAAGATGGCCAGGCTTGTCAGGGTGACCATCAGGAGTGAGCTGAACAGCATCCTTCAGAGTCAAAATGGCCTCCTCCAGGTCTCTAAGCTCTCCAAGGCATTGGAAACGAGTGCTGAAGGAGTTTCCAAGGCTGTTAAGATGGCCAGGCTTACCAGAGTGACCATCAGGAGTGAGCTGGACAGCATCCTTCAGACTCGAAATGGCCTCCTCGAGATCTCTCAACTCTCCAAGGCGTTCAAAACGAGTTCGAAAGGAGATGCCGAGGTTGTTAAGACGGCCAGGCTTGTCGGGGTGACCAACAGGAGTGAGCTGAACAGCATCCTTCAGAGTCGACATGGCCTCCTCCAGGTCTCTCAGGTCTCCGAAGCGTTCAAAACGAGTTTGGAACGAGTTGCCAAGGTTGTTAAGGCAGCCAGGCTTGTCAGGGTGGCCGTCAGGAGTGATCTGAACAGCATCCTTCAGAGTCGAAATGGCCTCCTCGAGATCTCTCAGATCTCCGAGGCAATCGAAACGGGTTTCAAAGGAGGTGCCGAGGTTGTTAAGACGGCCAGGCTTGTCAGAGTGACCATCAGGAGTAAGCCGAACAGCATCCTTCAGAATCAAAACGGCCTCCTCAAGATCTCTCAACTCTCCGAGGCGTTCAAAACGAGCTTGGAATAAGGTGCCAAGGTTGGTCAGACAGCCAGGCTTGTCAGGGTGACCATCAGGAGTGAGTCGAACAGCATCCTTCAGAGTCAAAATTGCCTCCTCAAGATCTCTCAGCTCTCCGAGGCATTTGAAACGAGTTCCAAAGCATGTGCCAAGGTTGTTAAGACGTCCAGGCTTGTCGGGGTGACCAACAGGAGTGAACTGAACAGCATCCTTCAGAGTCGACATGGCCTCCTCGAGATCTCTCAGCTCTCCGAAGCGTTCAAAGCGAGTTTGGAACGAGTTACCGAGGTTGTTAAGATAGCCAGGCTTGTCAGGGTGACCAACAGGAGTGAGCTGAACAGCATTCTTCAGAGTCGAGATGGCCTCCTCGAGATCTCTCAGCTCTCCGAGGCATTTAAAACGAGTTTGGAACAAGGTGCCGAGGTTGTTAAGACAAAGGGGTTTATCAGGGTGACCATCAGGTGTGAGCTGAACAGCATCCTCCAGAGTCGAAATAGCCTCCACCAGGTCCCTCGCCTCTCCGAGGCATCGGAATCGATATGACAATGCTGCGCCAAGATTTCCTAGGACTGCACAGGACCAGTCATCCCCGGCCGAAATGGACATCTTCAAAATCGTGATTACTTCTTCGAGATCGGCTAGATCACCACGTCGTTCAAAATCTTGCAGCAACCGGGCACTCGAGTTCACTAGGTCCTCGTGTAGTACATGTGGCATTGGGTTTCGTTCCGCCGACGGGTGATCCAGCTGTACAGGTTCCACGATATGCCCGTCATGCAGTTGGAGCATGGATGCTGCAGCTCGATTTTCATGACTCTCTGCAGGGCTGAACTTCATCACCTCGTCTAGCAATACCTTAGCCCGCGGACCATCGGCAGTATCTTTCAATCGCGCGAGATGCACCGCCGCCAGATGAATCAACGTAGAAGGACGGTCGACGTGACCAGCTGGACGGGTGCGAAGAGCATCGCGATACAGGCCCATGGGAAGAAGGGGATCTGTCCCCTCGACCTGGCAGAGGATGAATCTTGCCATCGCCAGGTTCGACAGAGCCGCTGCACGACCGGCATGGACCACCGGACAGACACGGAGTGCCCGAGCAAATTCTTCGATAGAACGCTTTAGGTCCTGTCTCTCTCCGCTCCGTTGATAACGTAAGAGAGCACTGTGGCCTTGGTCTGTCGCGTGTTCTATTTCGCCACGAGGTTCGATGGTTGACTATAGACGCATCCCAATTAACGAGCATCGTATTATCATAAGCGTGCAACTTACGCAACAAGGTCTAAAGATCATCGATGTCAATGAATTACTCCTCTCGCATGTCTGCCTTACGACAGTTACGGAAATGGATGAACAAGGGGGTACAGTATCGCCATCATTTGGCGAGAACACGAATGCTGCCTTGTGTCATAAACGATCTTTGTATGCAAAACTCGATTCCACTCACGAATGTCTCTTGCACTGCGGTCCAACAGTTGATCCACGGTAATTGTCAACCCCCGCAACCGCTCCCCAGCGCCTAACATGGGCTGACATTCAAACGACGCATAGACATCCAGACGAACAGTGGCCGACGGAGCTGATGGACTGCAAACTCTGTCAGCATCAACCACAGTTAAGGAAGGGGTATCTCACATTGGGATGGGGCCACTCCATTCCATGAAACCGCAATTTACTGATGAATATTTATTTTCTGTCTTCCATTGAAGCCCGCTGTGTTCCACAGAAATGTAAAAGCCAGCGGGAAGTCGTCGAAGACCACGAGCGACATCTGTCGCTTGGATATCTACGTTGTCATTAGATTTTGGAAAACACAGAGAAACCGATCTCATACTAGTAATTATCACCTCGTTGTCGTCCGGCTGCGTCACGCAATCCAGCGCGGGTTTTTCCTGTTGTCCCGGATCAATCTCGCGGTCAGGGTCCTCAACGTCAACCGTGAACGTGGGTATGGTTTCCTGAGGATGCGCTAGTTGACAAACTTGCGGTTGAAGTACAGAGCCAGTGACACCCACAGTTACGCCAGGCACCGACGACATTGATCCATGTCGTGGTAGTTCCTTTGCGATCCCCTCACAATCTTCTTCTGTGGTACGAGATGACGTGGTTCGCGACGTGGAACCCGAATTGCTAGACATGATTGCTGAGACGAAGAACTGAGGTATTGAAGTTCCGAGAATAGACACACCTGGACACTTTTAAAGCTCATATGTCATTGATTCATTCTACAGCACCACAGCAAATCGAACCTCCGCGTGTAGCTCAGGTCCCGCAGGGAGCGGGCATCAAGAAGCGTCGTCATGTGAAAGCCGTGTGTTTGAAGCCCTGTGGATAGTCATTTCGACGAAGTATGCATCATGACCGTTGGTCGACCCAACCAAACTGTCTTCTGGATCAGCAGTACGTCTTGCCAGACTCGCACAGCAGTCGGGCAGTGGCCGTGACTCGGATACTAGGGCGCTCAGATACACGTGTCGTACACAGGATTACAAATATGTAAGGCCCGTTGTGGATCACCACGCGTCGCGTCCCTGCAGACCAAACTGTTGTGGATGATCGGTTGGATCACCAGCAACGATGCCTGGTACGCCGCATCTGTTCCATTCTACTGCGACACGAGGCAACACCCTCCGGCCTCCTCGGAAGAAGACGCGTGGTCCAGGTACGACTCCACCTCGCACTAGACGCACTCCTCTCTCCTTACATGGCACCTCCCCTTTCCGACCCCCGCTCTCTTGAGAGGCATTGTCGAGCGTCGCAATAACTGCGGCATCTGCTGGATCTCACCTATCGCCGGAGCAGATATCACGAAACTGGCTCCAGCTCAGCCATAATACCGCCAGGTAGACGTAGATGCTTGACGTGTCGATGCCGCTTTTGTTAATTTGGTAAACCTTGAACGTTCAAACTTCAAGATCGTAAGTACTTGATTGTCGTTGGAGTTATCGATCAAGTACCTAGGATATCTGCATTCCTTTGCTTGTCAGGTATCTATCAGTGCATCCGTGTCAGGGACCGTTGAGTGTCATCCATAGCAAGTCCACAGGTGCAAATTGGACGTTCCAGGCTTTATACCCTTCAACCATCGACTTTTTATGCTACGCACCACCCTTGGGGAACCTGTCCGATCAACAAAGTTGCTCCGTTGAGCGTTCGGAGGCCTTCACCCCTGTGGGATTCCTATGGTGATGTGACGACACTGTCCCCGGTAACCTGTACACAATTGTGCTGCCTTTCTGGGAGTCAGATTCGACCCCTGGTGTTTCCCAGTTGATTCGTGAGTTGGTGTGGCGAGCTTCTACCGAGTCTCCACTTTTCGATCTCGGATTCCACCGTGAACAGAAAACGATGGGAGCGGTAGATGGTGCTATCTCCTACTAAGACTACTAAGAGCCTCTTATGCTTCCAAGGGAAACCGCACTTCTCCTGTTAATTCGTGGTTTGTGTCCCCGGTCCCGTCGCACACTTCATTGATTCAATGGACACTTCATCCGTCATCCGCCTCTCGCACTCGACTCCTTGGATAAAATGTACATCCTCACATTTGTTCCACACGAGGGCCACTCTCCTTGACCTGTGAACGACATCAAACGATGGAACAATAACAATCATACTTTTATTCCCTCGTCGCATACTAATGTGAAATTGTGAAATTGATGCATCCCTTCGTCCCCCCCCGGTGCAAATGCGGATCAGTCATTCTAGCACTTCACGCGCATCAGCCGCCTTGGCGCGTTGAGTAAATCGGTCACTTTGGCGCATCACGCGCATCAGGTGCACAAATGGTAGATGAGGCGTTGTCTAGGCCCAAATCGTGGCATTGTTGTGTGTGCGGGAAGCAGGGGGGATGATGAGGTCGAGCCCGACGGCATTTCCACGTGCCGGCCCGGGATAGCAACATCCGACACCATCTACTACGATAAATCCAGTGGAACAACACGCACGATCTATGGAACCCAACATTAGCAAGGTAAGATGGCAAATTTCAGGTCGTCGCTCCTAAACTCTTGTATTTTCTAATTGTGGAATCGCAAAGATTCGGCGGTGAGGTGCTGGATCATTTCTGGAAACAACTCAGAACTTGTGTCAGTCAAAGCTTATTGTACAGGCTCACTTCCGTTTGTCTCAGTCGAAAGTCTGAAGGAGAGGGCATCGCAGAAGTCTTTGGAGGCGCCGTTTTGGGGATTAGATCCCAAAGACGTCAACTTCAAGCCTCTGTTAGACATGGCACCGGAGTTCTTTACTCATCTTGGTGTCGCATGTGAGTGAAATCACCCGACCGCTTTTTGATGTTTGACGATGATCAGTGCAACTGTCATGAATTCAGGAGGGCAAAAATCCGGGACAAGTGCTACGTCTTCCGTCAGTGAAGTCATAAACTTGAAACGAGGAGACGGCCAAGCTCCTTCAGCGAGTCAATGAAGATCTGGATTCTGGAAAACGAAACCAAGAGCTCTTAAATGAAACGGCGCATATATATTTATCTTGTAGCCATACCATCCTCTTCATTGCTGTACTGAGCAGTCATTTAAACGTGATGGGAATGTGTGCCTTACCGGCACGGAATTTGTACCCTTCGATGAGGCTGGAATTGATCCTGTTCTAGCGCACATCATTCCAAACTCTGCACACGGAAAGGTTTGCATTGAACTATCACAGTCACCACTTGTTCCCTGATAGTTTTCATTGAGCCAGACACTCTGAAGTGTATAGCAATGTTTTCTGGCGCCCCCGCAAGAGATGATGTTGTGCGCCATCTGAATAACATCGGCAATGCTATGAATATGGAGCAGAATGCTCATACCTCATATGATAAATTAAAATGGGGAATCGAAGCAACGGAAGAGGTACGAATTCGTTGATACCTCGTCATCATTGCTGATTCGTTGATCAGCTCTTTCGGCCGATTCCCACCAATCCTAATACTCACACCCCGGGGTACATCACCTTGAGGGAGGGGGTCGGAAAAGGACCCGAAGGCATGAAGCTCGAGTTCTGAAGATGAGTGGTACTGCTGATATAACTTATCTTGGAGTGGAAGGACCATGCCAGTGCGGATGACGATGGATGTTATCATCTCTTCATTGCCTGCGAAGAGTTCTGTGATATGTTGGATGCCAAGCTCTTTCTTTCTGTGCATAGCTCTCTCCCCCTTATCAGAAACTCAGGCTGAGGGCCCATGTCACGACGTAAAGGCGGTGGTATAAATCTAAGTAAAGAGCGACATCGAAACAATCAAAAATCCTGCAGACTGGCCCCTTTGACGAGGCAACTACAGACGTAATCGAGTCAGACCGCCACTGGGACGACCTTACCTTCAACTTCCTCATTCGACGAATGATCAGACCGATCAGACATCTCGTGTTCAGCCTTTTGTACTTTGAGTTGGATGCTGGTAGACTGGAACGTCGAAGCGGCTTGTGAAGAATAAGTGGGTGCCCAGCTCATAGGATCGGTCTGTACGGAGATTCAGAAATGAATGGCCGGCATGTAACAAAACCCGAATTAACTCACCGCTCCGTCCACCTCATACGTGCCAACCATCTCCGCCTTGAGCGACTCACGGGTAAGCAGGGTATCCAAGAGGGTCTTCTCAAGTCAGTTTATGGCACCCCACTGTTCGTGATGAAGATGCTTACATTTGTATAAATACGACCGATGGGAATGGCGAACATGCCGTACAGGTTCGTGCTCGGGAGAGCGACGAAAGTGATCAAATCACCCAAGGAGAACATCCCAGCGAAGAGGCCCGTCTGGATGGCACCACGAATAAGCCGGTTCAAAATTGTATCCGTCTTTCGGAAACCGGTTCGTGAACGAGAGAAGATGATAATTAAAGTAACTGGTGAAGGGGATATGTGCGTTCACATTCCATATTTGAAGTAAACAGCGCACCAGTGATAAACGTGTCCACAATGACCTGCATAGACAACCAGGCAATGACGAGGGGGGTAATACGAGGTAGTTCAGACAAACTAAATAATTCCGATTAGTCTAATCCTATATCGCGGTCGTGAGACATACACTTTAATGATCCAAGCCTTGATGCCGCAAGCCATACCCAAAATAAACGAAGGGATCGCCAGCAGGATGACAATGCCATAGAGTGTCTTACTACTGGTCAAACACCATATTCTATGGCACGCAGATGAAATTTGAGGTCAAGTCGGAAACGACGGTCGCACCTGAACCCTAGATATATCTGCGTCACCAATGCAGCGAGCGCAGTAGCAATAGGGGTAAATGTATACGGCCATTCAGCCACTTCGAGGACGTCATGGAAGCTAAGTAAAACGAACAAGCAGGCGCGATAGTTACACACCTGCAAGAGCTGCTGGATTATCATAGTTCGTTACGCTGGGATGCACTGAGTACAAGTGACGAAAGTTAACGAGGTTACAAACACGTAATTCCATGCCATGTATATGGTCCTGTGAAGATGTTTGACTCGCTCATAGGCACTGGATTGTGGAAGCGGATAGCACTCACGTGGCAGTGTGGAACGTATCCAAGATGAATAGGAAGAGCACCATATATCTGAAATCACACGTCAAAACTATTTCCTCGTTCCTCGGTGATAGACCGACTTTGTCGCCGAACGATCATTGAATTCTGGTACGAGACGTAAGTTGCGGTAAATTCATCCTGGTTCAGTATACTTGGTACTTACTGGTTCGGTAGTACGCCGCGAATTGATACGTGACAAGGCCAAACAAGAAGGTATTGACTTGGTTTTGCAACAAATCAGCCGGAGACTGCAAAGTCCATCGCGAACACTCACAGAATATGCCCACTAAGAGCGTACCTATAATTCAATTGCGTCAACAAATTTCGTTACACAAATCACCTAGTTGTACGCACCAATGGTTGTGTCATACAGGCCCATTGTGACTCGTTGCTTCGCGTGTTAAGAAAAGATGGACAGTCTAAAAAATGACAATGTCAGGGGGAGACTGAACTGGGGGGATGAGCTATTCCTACAGGCAAGATATATCCATGCGGTCGTGTACTAAGGGTTAGACCGACTGCCGCTTAACCGAAACGCCAAAAGGCGGTGATACTGAGTGATGAGCGCTGAGCGCTGAGCACGGTGGTACATTATGCGTATACTGATTATCCGGAATCGCGTATGCCCGGGGGCGCAATGGATCAACACGTTGAGCGTCCGCAAACCTTGTCGCCAATTGATTCGCCTTGCTCGAATTCCCACAGATGCCGTTCTAGCACGGGGCTTACCTAGAACTTTTTAGTCCGTGCATTCGTTTCCTCTCGCAGCGTTGTCAGTTCCCCCCACTACATTCTCTCTTCCTATAGTTCAGTCCTGTACTATGTTCCCTGTACCTACGTACATTCAGTCTTCTTTGCTCTCCCCCACGGCAGCGCACGATACGTGACATGGACGGCTGTTTCCGTTCGTGTGAAGCGAAGCCTTGAACAAGTTCACGCTGCGTGCACAAATCGAGACGAAAGCGACCCACGAAGACACCGCCCGTACGTCAGCCGGGTACACCGAGGATCGTTATCCGTGCGGGTCCATCCGATTCAATGTCCCATTCATCCAAGTCGGGGGTACTTGACCCTTTTGATCCTGTAAGTTTCTGGCTGAGCTCACGAGAAACAGGGCCTAAACCTTGTTGACATTCAGTCATACGAGGATTCCCATAGGGGAAATAATTTTCGCTGTGACGTGCGTAACTTTGAATTCTCGTATACTTTTGCGGAACAAGGGCCGCTTGGATCGAGGCTGCGGCCACGCTGTCGAATGTAAGAGCACCATCGAGCGTTAACGTATACTGTCTACGATTCCCTATTAACCTATACACTCCACTGATCGACAAGACAAGACAAATACTACGGTCATGTTTGAGCGCTGAATGGCCGACGCTATTTCAACGTCAGGAATGCTGTCCTTGGTACACACTTGCCTGCCAATACTCTTACGGACCCTTGATCGAATGGTGACTCAGGGGTTCAGGGGTTCAGGGAGGTTCAGGGAATACACACACCGCACTTGGCCTCGCGACACTTCATTGGTAAGAGCCACTTCCAAGAGTGCTGGGTCAGTAAGCAGAGGCTTGATATCTCCATTGAGGTCCAAGTCGAAACATGACGCTGAAACAACGCCGCGCACGTCCCCACTGGACAATCTATTTAACTGAGTGATCGCAAGACAGCAAAGCGGACGTCACAACAGCAGAATCTACGCAATGGTATTAGGTAACGGAATTGGGTCGATGTTCCCGGCGGAACACGAGGTATCCTCCAGTTTAAAGTCCTACTCCTTTTTCGCTTCCCGTTCCAACCTCCTCAGAGCCCGACGACGCTGATCTTTCAGAATCGAGTGGGAGTGAGAGATGAACAACGATTTCCATCCAACTGCATGGATGAGATAGTCGAGCAAGGCGTGACTCCAGAACGGTGTGATGGTACCAGGACGGTCGGTCAAAGCGGCTCCACATGACAGGCCAATCTTACTCAACGCGGAGCGAACGTAGGCTGCGGGTGTGGGCACCAAAATTGACGATCTCTTGATCTTGGACATTTTCGAGACCTGTGGATTGCGTGACTATTCATCGACTAGCGAACCGTGGAAAGAAACACATACCACAAAGTACGTGTTCAGGTGCTGGACGATGATATTGTGCGCGTGGACTTCGTCTGCGAGTGCACTTGTGAAGGTCGATACGAACGCTTTAGTACCCGAGTAGGTTGCAAGCATAGGGGAAGCGACCTGGCCAGCAAAAGAACCAAGGTTCAGGATCAAACCGCGTTTTCTACGGTAAGCTCTGGTGTCAGTTTCTTCAGAGGTGTAAAGCGCAGAATGATTGACCGCTGGATCATGCCAGGAAGCACAGCACGCGTCACGCGCACAGTGCCGTTGACGTTAATTGTTATGATGTCTTCGTCTTCTTGTTCCGTTGTCTCGGCGAAATATGTTGGCATTGTGTGCGATTTGCCAACGTTATTCACTGACATTAACGTCGCGCTTCAGTTGGGCGAGCGCCGCGTGGAAAAGAGTACTTGCCGAGGACACCAACATCCAAGTCACCAACCACGGCTTTCAGCGCATCAAATGTGGCGGGATCATTATTGGCGAAATCAATCAGTTGAATTCGCGTCTCTGCCTGTCCTGCTGTTTTGCTCGCTAAAGGCGGGATGTGAGAAACACCTATATCTATGTCCAAAGACGGGCGAACCGATTTCAGCTGCGACAGAGGTCAACGCCGCTTCATTTCGAGCGACAAGCAAGATGTTGAAACCAGCGGCGGCCAACTGGAGTGCAAATTCCTTTCCGATACCGTCAGATGCACCGGTGACGACTAGGGTGACATGGAGATTGAGAAAGTGAACAGTATTTTGCAATTCCTCGCACCTGCCCAAGCACCTCTTGTGGCGCCAAACTTCTTAAGCTAAGAAAAAAGGAACATGTTAGCCTCATTTCAACGTATATGACGTATATACACACGTTTTTTCCAGGTAGAACAAATGTTTGGGAGAGCACAAGCCAAGTCTTGAGCAAGAAACGTGCCAGGGTGAATGCGCCAACAGAGAAAACGATACCATACGTCCACGGACACGAAGTGACTGATTAAATTCAATTCAAAAGCTTGAATACAATCGCATCGACAAGGAAACCAAACCTTGTTCAGAAAGCCACGCACGCAGACAAGTCGTAGACATGTTGGTCGTTTGCAAGCTGGTGATTCAAAACGTGCTGTTACTCGACGGCGCTACGGAACACTCCGAATCACGTGATAGATCAAGGGTCCCGCTCCGTTCGGACAACCATTTTGGATGAACACACTGGCAGTTGATGTTGAACGTTGAGGTATGATCATCCATTCGATTGAGGAAAACTGAACTGCGGGGTGTGTTATTTTTAAGCTTCATTTCGCAAGAGACTAGCCCAATAACTAGCAGCCTGAGATCTACTGCGTGGCGATGTCCCCCGGGCCACAGGCCTCTGAGACTCCTAGTACGTCGCTCCTTTTCCGGTTCCGGTTTTCTTTCTTTTACCTCACTGAGCACTAGGTCCA
This sequence comes from Porphyrellus cyaneotinctus, assembly GCA_038091315.1. Classification (NCBI taxonomy): domain Eukaryota; kingdom Fungi; phylum Basidiomycota; class Agaricomycetes; order Boletales; family Boletaceae; genus Porphyrellus; species Porphyrellus cyaneotinctus. Next base: position 18,338 of record JBBPOF010000172.1, on the reverse strand, counting down.
CATAAAAAGCACGGCTGAATGTATAAGCATTACACCTACTATGGCGATGTGAACTGTCCATATGGTGATGACAATGACCGTCTGATGCAGCCCCACTGGCACGTGTGAAGGCAGTTACGGTCGGAATAATACTTGACAAGGTAGATTATTCTTCCCCACGCTTTCCCTTGTGTGAGTCACCATGATGATGAAACTTATCACCACATAGTTTCATCATTCATATTCAAACCTCCCGGTTTCCTGCCTGTTCTGCCTGTTCGTTTTCTCGCGAATGGTGTTGAGATGTCTCGGTCCGAGATGCCGCACGATATATGATCTCTATTAGAACGCCCGCGGCGTCTCTCGAGACTTCGTCTTGCTTGTTTGCTGCATGGTGGCTTTCCAAGGACAACTGGATCCTTGGAGCTAGAACCTGTGATAACGGTGGTATCTCGGATGCTGAGTCCAACATTTCTAAAATCGGAGTTGAAGCCTAGCCGGTTGGCAACGTCGAGTCCACACCAACGTACTCCATTGAGATTTCTGGTGCTGTCTCCTGCGACTCTCCAAACGGACTAGCATGGAAAATGACCTTCTGGGATGCCAGGCGATGGCGGTGGCATGGCAAATGTATGGCTTTCCAGGAGTCCTTGGGGACGCAATCCCACTTGGACCCAATTTTCCCTGTGCGCGGCGTCGGTGTGTCGTTGAGTTAATTCTCACGTACTCAGGCTGCTGTTTTCAATATTCTTTTGCCTGAGTTTTCAGTTCGCTGTCTGTAATGTCACGGGATGTGGTAGACTTCTTTCCGAGAACCTTATCACCGTACTTCTAATACTTCGCGATCTACGCATATCGCGATGTCTGGTCCCTTTGAGCGTTCACCGAGAGACCCATCGACTTGTGCAAAGGGCCGCTCGTTTGGAGAAAGCTAGTCGCTTTAACGGTTGGTGCTATGGTACTCTATTCAGCCCTCGGATACCAAAATATGCAGCATGCGCTACTTACCAACCTTACCGTTCTCATCATGTTCGGTCGTAGAACCCCCCCAAGATACCTCACCCAGAGAAAACTGCATAGATCTCGGGCGTCATCGCTTTTTTACAGCTAGGTTGAGCCCACTGTCCAGTTAGGTTATATCCGTCGCATGATCTACTTCCATCTCTATCAGTTCAGGATTGTGCAGAGAACTTGAAGACACAGTTATTGTGCAATGGGAAGCATACATACGATATGGTAACGGTAAAAGGCGTATGACACCCGAAAACTTAAAGACCTACATGGATGAATGGAAGCCACTCGTCAAACGACGCACGGCCGCTATCTCGAATATTGCCAATTGCGTCATGCAATGCTCGCGCAGCATCCTGAAAATCCGGCCTCGTGTTCTTCTCAAACAGTTGCTGGTATATGTCCCTCGCCACGACAGGTGCAAGACTGTCACTGATCGACCACATCGTTCCAATGACTCCCCTGTAACCAGCAAATAACATTCCTGCTGCGATATGGACAGCCTCATCGGAGAGACGCGCATCACCCTTCGCCGTCTGACATGCAGAGAGAAAGGCAAGCCCACCACGAGGACGTGACAACGCGATAATGTCACGCAGCTTCAAGCGGCGTCCATCAGCGAGACAAAGCCCACTGCTGGTCCGATCGGTGGGGTCTTGGGTGCCGTGGCATGCAAAATGAACCCAGTCCGCTTCCTTCATCAAAGTAAGTACTTCTTCGACTGTTCCGACAGAGGATTCCACGGCAGTGGTGCATGCTGAAGGAGAGTTTTGGATGACCTCCCTGATGTATTTCAACTCAGTGACTGCACCTGGAAGTCGGGGATGGCCGTCTGAGTCGGGCTGAGGAACAAGGAGGAGGCGGAGAGGGTCACTAGGCACCACAACGGGACCGGGCGGCGGGGTAAGGATGGAAAGGGAGGGGACGTATGACGAAATGACAAAATCGAACACTTTGTGTCCGGGTTCCGAATACTGGTCGTCATAAAAGCCGGCTGCATGGATAGGCAGGAACACCATAGGGCCAGTTGGACACCAAAATATGCGTGATATGTCTCTGGGAATCTGTTCGGAGACGGATGAATGGATTAACCTGAAACTCGAACAGCGTGATAACGTACTGCAAAGGCCAAAGCATCCAGGACCGGCTTGACAACACATTTCCACAAAGGGGATAAAAAGGTTTCCCATCTGAATCCCTCACTCGTTACTATTTCCCCATGCCTTGCATCACGAACGACATGCTTCAGGGTATTCTGCAGACCGACCAATTGCTTGAAGCGAAGGGGAAGCGGGACATGGATTACATGGTCCACGTTGGCGAGAATAATCAATGCATCGCACCGGGTTTCTGCGGCATTGAGTATGACCACGGGCCCAGAGTGCGCTGAAGCACGGAGCTGGGAAACCGATTTTTGCAGGAGAAATTGCTCGAAGCCTGGCAACCTGCGAATCTCCTGGAGTAAGTAGTCTCGCTCGATCGCAAGTTCACGATGTCTGTCAGCTTCATACCATGTGCTTTGAGCATCATGCAATAGAGAGGGCAAGGGTTTTTCGTCAGCAACTCCATCGAGCTGCAAGACATCGGGCGGTTCCAGAATCGTGCCTTCAAGTTTGTCTGCGAATGTAGACAAAGATTGTTCGCGGGCGGAACCCGCATAGTCTAATGCAGCAAATAGCCCCCGAAGTCTAAGAGCATGATCCGGATATGCAGACGATAACTCGTCATAAGGTGTGCGAAGCTGAAACAGTTCCCCCCAGACTATCGAGCGTCCTTGTTCTAACCACTCTGCCGCGGTATCTGGGAAACCGAAGTCTAAGGCGGCAGCGGCAGCCTCCCGGACTACATCAGCTGCATGGATGAGTTGAGAGTAACGTTGTGGGAGAGAAAGGCCGATCCAAGCGAGATGGGGAAGAAGGCTAATGGCAGTAGAATATGCATGGAGGAGAGAGTGATGTTGCAGCATGCGAGTGCATGATATCCACTTTTTTGAGGCATGAAAGCGATGCTGAATGGAACCGAAGGGAGAGGAGGCAGCATGGGAATATAAGGAGATTGCAACCTCCAGCTCACTCAGGTTTCCAAAGCATTCGAAACGAGAAAAGATGGAGTTGCCGAGGTTGTAAAGGCAGCGGGGCTTGTCAGGGTGACCATCAGGAGTGAGTTGCACAGTATCCTTCAGAGTCGAAATGGCGTCCTCCAGGTCTCTCAGCTCTCCGAGGTGTTTGAAACGAGCTAGGAAGGAGATGCCAAGGTTGTTAAGGTAACGGGGCTTGCCAGGGTGACCATCGGGAGTGAGCTGAACAGCGTCCTTCAGAGTTGAAATGGCGTCCTCCAGGTCTCTCAGTTCTCCAAGGTGTTCAAAACAGGTTCCGAAGGAGCCACCAAGGTTGTTAAGACGGCTAGGCTTGTCAGGGTGACTATCGGGAGTCAGCAGAACAACACCCTTCAGAATCGAAATTGCCTCCTCAAGGTCTCTCAGCTCTCCAAGACGTTCAAAACGAATGCGCAATGAGGTGCCAAAGGTGTCCAGATAGCCAGGCTTGTCAGGGTGACCATCAGGAGTCAGCTGAACAGCATATCCCAGAATCACAATGGCCTCCTCAAGGTCTTTCAACTCTCCGAGACGTTCGAAACGAATGCGGAAGGAGGTGCCGAGGTTGGTAAGACGGCGTGGCTTGTCAGGGTGACCATGAGGAGTGAGCTGAACAGCATCCTTCAGAGTCGAAATGGCGTCCTCCAGGTCTCGCAGCTCTCCAAAGTGTTCGAAACAAATTCTGAAGGAGGTGCCAAGGTTGTTAAGACGTCCAGGTTTGTCAGGGTGACCATGAGGAGTGAGCTGAACAGCATCCTTCAGAGTCGAAAAGGTATCCTCCAAGTCTTTCAGCTCTCCGAGATGTTTGAAACGAATTTGGAAGGAGGTGCCGAGGTTGTTAAGATAGAGGGGCTCGTCAGGGTGACCATCAGGAGTGAGCTGAAGAGCATACTTCAGAGTCCAGATGGCCTCCTCCAGGTCTCTCAGCCCTCCAAGGTATTTGAAACGAGTGACGAAGGAGGTACCAAGGTTGTTAAGATGGCCAGGTTTGTCAGGGTGACCTTCAGGAGTGAGCTGTAAAGCATCCTTCAGAGTCGAAATGGCCTCCTCGAGATCTTCCAGCTCTCCGAGGCGTTCGAATCGATACAACAATGCTACACCGAGATTTCCTAGGACTGCACAGGACCAGTCATCCCCGGCCGCAATGGACTTCTTCAAAATCGTGATTGCTTCTTCGAGATCGGCTAGATCACCACGTCGTTCGAAATCTTGCAGCAACCGGGCACTGAAGTCCACTAGGTCCTCGTGTGGGACACGTGGCATCGGGTTTCGTTCCGCCGGTGGGTGATCCAGCTGTTCGGGGTCCACGATGCGCCCGCCAAGCAATTGGAGCATGAATGTTGCCGCTCTGCTTTCATGACTCTCTGCAGGGCTGAGCTTCATCGCCTCATCTAGCAATGCCTCAGCCCATGCGCCATCGGCACTATCTTTCAACTTCTGGAATCGCGCAAGATGCACCGCCGCCAGATGAACCAACGTAGAAGGACGGTCGACGTGGCCAGCTGGACGGGTGCGAAGAGCATCGCGATACAGTCCCATGGGAAGAAAGGGATCTGTGCCCTCAACCTGACAGAGGATGAATCTTGCCATCGCCAGGTTCGACTGAGCCGCTGCACGGCCGGCGTGGGACAACGGGCAGATACAGAGTGCCCGCGCAAACTCTTCGATAGAACACTCTAGATCTTGTCTCTCCCCCCGCTGTCGATAGCATAAGAGAGCGTTGTGGGCTTGGTCTGTCACGTCTCCTAGTGAGCTACGGAATTCCACGGTCGACTAATAGGCACATCCTAATTATCGGGGGTCGTGCTATCACGGGCGTGCAACTTACGCAATGAGATCCAAAAACCATCGATGTCGGCGAACTACTGCTCTCACACGTCCGCCGTACAACGGTTATGGAAATGGATGAACAAGGAGATACAACATCGCCATTCTTTGGCAAGAACATGAACGCTGTCGTGTGTCACCAACTAGATCCTTGCGTGCAATACTTGATCCCACTCACGAATGTCTCTTGCACTGCGGTCCAACAGTTGATCCACGGTAATTGTTAACCCCCGCAACCGCTCCCCAGCGCCTAACATGGGTTGGCATTCAAACGACGCATACACCTCCAGACGAACAGTGGCCGACGGATTTGATGGACTGCAAACTCTGTCAGCATCAACCATGGTTAAAGGAGGGCCATCTTACATTGGGATGGGTCCACTCCATTCCACGACATCGCTATTTACTGCTGAACGTTTATTTTCTGTTTTCCATTGAAGCCCGCTGTGCTCTACAGAAATGTAAAAGCCAGCAGGGAGTCGTCGAAGACCAAGAGCGACATCTGTCGCTCGGATATCTGCGCTGTCGTTAGCAATCTCCGCAAACTCTACAGAGAAACTTGTTTCATACTGGTAATTATCACCTCGTTGCTGCCCGGCTGCATTCCACCATCTGGCGCAGGTTTTCCTTTTGCCCTTGACCGATCTCGTTGTCATGGCATGAAATGGTGAGCGTGGGCATGGTTTCCTGAGGATTCGTTGGTTGACAAAACCGGTTGGGTTACAGACAAGGAACACCCACAGTTACGGTACCAGGCACTGACGACGTTGATCCATGTCGTGGTGGTTTCTTCGCATTCCCCTCACAGTCTCTGTCTATGGTACAAGGTAACACTGATGTGGTTCGTGATCTGGAACCCGAATTGCTAGACGACATGATTGCTGAGACGGAGAATTGAGCTACTGAAGTTGCAGGGATGGACACACCTGGACACTTTTAAAGCTCATGCGCCGTTGATTCATTCTACGACACCACAGCAAATCGAACGCCTCCCCACGGGTAGCTCGAATTCCGCAGGAAGCATTAAGAAGCATCTTCAAGTAAAAGCCGCGTGTGTTCATGATGAGCCAGTCTGGAGCGCATGTGGATAGTCATTTTGAAGTACACGCCTGCATAGACCGCTGTCCCACACACCAAGCTGTCCTCTGAATCAATAGTACGTCCCCCTCACTACACGCAGGACCAGATTCGTACAAGTTCGAGGTTATGGCGGTGGTAGCTACGAATACCGTGACATGCTGTGAGAAACGATGGCAAGTCACGTGAAACGATACCTGTGCTCTTCCTACGTCTGTCAATGCTCTCTGACATATGCAATTTCATTTCACTCCCCGTTCGATCATGGAATTCCGTGTTGTGTCGCCGATTCCAGTTGATTCCGTCGATCGGCGGACGTCCTGGACCTACGCACGCGTGCCAAAATCAGTGCACTCCCGTGTCCCACTTATATCGGACGACTAACAGCCAGGCTACTCCGTGGCTATGCTTCCTGTCAACAACAAATGGTTGCTTGTCTCGTAAGCAGACACGCAGGCGAACGTATCTCAGCGAATGCCCCCCGAGTCGCTGCCATGCAACTTGAAGGTGTGTTCGTCCATGATGGCAGCGTGTGATACCTGACACTCAGGCATCCTCTTGCGAGACATGTAGCAAGATCCTCTGGCACGGTCTCATGGCATCAGAGCCGCGCTTAGTCGCCACACCTGCCATTGACACTGGCTTTCCATTTGTACCGCCAAACCGTCGCCATTGAGAACAAAACTATGTAATATATAATTCCTGTTAGTGCCCCTGCCATCTGATCTTCTTTTCAGAAATCCAGGACCCTATAACTACCGTACGGGGCAGAATAAATGATGCGGTACTCTTGCGGCCGCGCTGCTTTCCAACGGAACACCTGCTCCTGTTACTTTGTACAGCAGTCCAGTGCTTGCACACTGCAAAGTCCATCGGGTGGAGAGACTCAGCAGTAGTCAAGTGATAGTCCCTTTTGGCACTGCTTGCCCGCACTGCCTGTCCAACCGCAGACACGTCTCTCGGCTACGTCATGTCAGTGACTCGTCAAGGCCGGTTAAAAAGAAGCGACGATCTCTCCAAGGCCATCAGAACTTCTTCCTGCCTCACACATTACACCCAACACACAATGATCCTTACCTTGTCCTCTGAAAGCGTCCGTAACACCGTCTTTACAGACGAACGTGGACTCCCCGTATTCAAGAGTTCCACGCCCTTCAGCCTAGGCACCCGTACGACGACCATCAGTCGACCAACATCGAGCGAAGGGCCCGACGACTCCATTGAAGTCGTGGGGCGCATCGAGTGGCGCTGTTTCGGGTCCTCGATATTTACGATCGGGGGAACGAAACTGGAATCAAACGCCTTCCTACCAAGACACGGGTTCTTCGGAAGGTGAGCATCTCTCGTCGAAACGTGGTCGATCGACGGGAACTCATGCTGCGATGTTAGTAAACGCACCTTTACCGGGCCGGATGGCCGTCCCTATCGATGGGACATGAATAGCAGGATCGTCGTGGTAAGTGCTCGACGTTTGCCAGTAGCTTCGTAGGATCATCTTATCTGATTCCTTGTTGGGCAGCTTTCTTGTGATGACGCGTCACGGACCGAAATTGCACGGTATCACAGGGCGACGCTTGGGATTATAGGAAAGCGAAGGAGTGCCTACTTGGAAATCGCACCTCAGGCAGAACACATGTTGGACCTCATCGTCTTGACCTTCATATACATGGAAAAGTTAAGGATGGACAAGGAAACGAGGAGACGGAGGGCAGCGGCATCGGGCGGAGGTCCCTAAGCTCAAGATGCGGTTCCTCGTGCAGACATTTTGGAGTTCGCGCGACTATAATAGACCTGACATCTTAATTTTCATCATATCTTACTTGCTATTTATCCAGAACCACCGCAGGCCGTGAGCTGGGGAGTGCCCGATGGCGATCAGGTGAAGCGCTGGACGTTATGTGGTTTGATACGGTACAATATGTATACTTGTGCGGCCATTCCTCACAATGCAATCATTGTAACATGTTCTGATCTGTGTATGTCGACCCGAAATCTTATTTATTTCAAGTCAAAATTTTCGTGGCTCAAACGGCGCCAGTTGATGACTGTACGATCGACCATGTAGTAACTGCGTCACTATCGGAGATAGTGAATGTTGTTTTGCAAGATGTTCAAACAAATCTTGTGTCGGTAAAATGAGATAATGTAGAGAAGGCGTCCTTCAAATCATATCATCGCTCTCTGCAACACGCTTTTCTGCCCCGCCCGTTCTTTTATCAAACTCTTCGACAATCCGGCGAGTCATGTCCGCACTATTCCCGTCGTTTCGGCTGGTATCCTGGAACAATAATCTGACTGCCTCCGAACCACCCGTTTCTTCCGATTTCGACACAATGCTTGTCAGGCTGGTCTGCGGAATTAGCGTCTTCACGGCAGACGCTACCTGCATTGGAGGAATACCCAGCGCATCCGCGAGCGCGTTCAACGAACTTTCCAACGCTCCACCTTTTTCCGACCCGGCCCGTCCACCTTGTCCTCCCGGTCGGTGATCCGATCCGAAGCCCCACCCCTCGGACGTCCCCCATCGCATTCGACTTCCCGAATCACCCGTGATGATGCCCCACCATCCGACTTCTTCTTTCAACTTGTCCAACAAAGTGATCATCCCGTAGAGGTACCAGCCAAAGAGCAAGAGCACGATGAAGAGAAGGACATACAGGAATTTGGTGAACGACGAGCGTGCGCCAGGAGGAGAGACTTTCGCAAGCAACTCCTTTTCGCGAGCGCCTGTCTGGGTGTCCGGGCTCTCCGAAGGTGTTTGTTCTGGATGAGCAGGTGCAAGCTGTGGTTTGGAGGATGCAGCACCAGAACGGGTGTGAATGCTTGGGCCGGTGTGACGGAGACGATGATGTTGATCTACTGATGCATGAGACGTAGAGGTGGTAGGCGACGTGGAGGGAGTACGTTTGGTTTGATCCGTGCGTTTCTTGGGTGGCATTATTTGGTGGAATATGGAGGGAGGGAGAGAGGAGTGAAGAGGTCATATTGATCGGAGGCCTCGTGACGTCATACCATGTGATGGGTATTCGTGTGGCTGTGAAGTTGAGTCCCAACGACTTACTGGACCTCGTTGATTCGTCGATCAAGTCGAAGCAGAGTTACTGATATCCTGAACCGTTTGAATTCTGATGTCGGTGTGTAGCCTCTATGTATTCTACAGATTCTAATCTTTCTTCAACAACGACCGTCCAGTCATCTCTACAAAGACACGCATCAACCGAGACGAACTCGTAATATCGACCGTCCCGGACACTCACCTTCGGGCTGCGGCAAACCCATAATGGCAAGTATGGTCGGCGCGACATCTGCCAGCGCCCCAGCTTCCTCCGGAGACCCCGCTCCTTCTTCATCCTGCACAAACTCGAGGTCCTTTCCAGTCATGATGAACGGAACCTTGTTCGTCGTATGGGCCGTGTGTGGTGCTTTGGTCTCGGGATTAATCATCTGCTCTGCGTTCCCATGATCAGCTGTGATGAGCAAGACATATCCAGCCTTCTCGCACGCGTCGTAGATCGTCCCGACAGCCTTGTCCGTTGCCGTAATCGCCTTGACGGCGGCCTCATACATACCTGTGTGTCCTACCATGTCAGGAGGTGCAAAATTGCACATAACGAATTCGTGTTTCTTGCTCGCAACCACCTCTGCTACCTTGTCGCCCACCTCTTGGGCGCTCATTTGTGGTTGTAAATCGTAGGTTGCGACCTTCGGAGAAGCGATCAAGTGGCGTTCTTCGGAGGCGAATTTTTTCTCTACACCACCGTTGAAGAAGAACGTTACGTGGGCATATTTCTCTGTCTCAGCAATGTGATCCTGAGAGAGCCCTTGTTTGGAAAGCCATTCTGCGAGCACGTTCGTCATTGCTTGGGGCGGGAAAGCGATCGGGAATGGGAACTCGGCGTTATATCGGGACATTGTCGTAATGTGCTGGTCGGATATCAGTCGGGCAGGCACTGACACTGAAGGAGATAGCTTACGACATCTTTAGGAACGTTCACTTCCACAGGCTTGTCAGGTAGTCCAATAACGCTCACAATCTCACGCATGCGGTCCGAGCGGTAGTTGAAGAAGAATAACGTGTCGCCATCCTTGATCCGTCCTTCGTCACCATTGACGATGATGGGCTTCAAGAATTCGTCTGTCTCCTTGTTGTCGTACCTCTCCTGGATGGTCTTGAGTATATCTGTCGTTTCTTCACCTTTACCATCAACGAGACCTTCGACAGCGATCTTGATACGCTCCCAGCGCTTGTCACGATCCATGGCATAGTATCGGCCGACCACGGTAGCCAGCTCACCGTACGATTCGGACTTGAGGAAAGCGAGTAAATCCTCGGCATAACCCTTGGCTGATGTGGGAGCAGTGTCACGTCCGTCACCAAAGAAGTGAATGTATGTGTGAGGCACGCCGGATTCTCTGGCAGTCTCGAGGAGCGCTTTGAGATGACGGATGTGGGAGTGAACACCACCATCGGAGATCTTGCAAGCGCGAGGTTAAAGATGACAACGCATGTACCCACGTGCGCTTACCAGGCCGAGTAGATGCAGACGTCCGTTACCCTCTTTAGCATGCTTCGTGCTCTCGAGAATCGTCTTGTTCTGGTGGAACTGTCTCTTTGCAATGGACACATCGATTCGAACAATGTCCTGCCAGACAATCCGACCAGCGCCGATGTTGAGGTGTCTAGGCGAGAGCGAAACAGCGTCAGAGGACATAGACAGACGCATCTGTGCGCGAATCCGAACCAAGACGTACCCGACCTCTGAGTTCCCCATGAGGCCGTCACTGAGCCCGACTGCGTTCCCATGCGCATAAAGTGTGCGGTATGCGTGATTTTTGGCGATGGTATCCATGTTGGTGGTATCAGCGGCATCGATGGCGTCTCCTTCCATGCCTCTCTCTGGTGAGATCCCCCAGCCATCGTGGACGCTTTCGAATAAAAAAGTATTAGCTTCGGAGGTGATTGGAGCGAATCGAACGTACATGAGGCAAACCTTGTTCTTGACTGCAACCATGAAGGCGTGTGAGATGTCGTGTGTAGCGTAGGAGAGAAATTCTAGTCTATTCGGATGTCTTTATACTGCACGGAGACGCTCGGGATCGCGTGAGTTGCCGACTGATGATAAGATAAGTCCGCATTTGGCTCACCTTCAAAGATGCCCCAAAATTCAAAGTTTGCTTTCTGATTGTGCGGTAACTACACAACGAGTCGACGTCCGAACGATCAATCTACCCTACAAATCGAAACAATGACACCGACGACTCGGGCAACGAGATCGATATGGCGAGAAGCGAGAATCATATTGTGAGGGGTATATCTGTTATACAAGGACGGAACCGGCGCAAATGCTACAGCGAGTGGAGTACTGCCGACACTTTCCCCTCCGGTCAGTGTGAGTATGAAAATCGTAGTACCAAAGCGAACCCGAAGATGATAAATAATGTGACGAATGCTCAATCTTCCATCCGAAATCCCCTTTTGTGCGGCACAAGATCTCAGCGAGATGCCAGAAACCGCTTCAGACCTCCAGTGCAACGCGATCGCACTCTCCTCTTTGATCTCTAAGTTCGATGTTCTTCAAATGCGAATGCGTCATCGAAATGACTTGCGAACCAGTGGTTTGCCAATACACTGAATCGATCTGCCACAGTGATTCAAGGTGAGTAATAGTCATGCACAAGTAGAGAAGCAACTCACCACGACGCTGGTGTCGCGGTCTGTGGCTGCCTGGAGCAACTCTCGAGCAAGAAGGGTGTCCAAGAGGGTCTTCCAAAGAAAAAGTCAAGTTATCGTACGACGTCTTACGTTGAGCTCGAGTCACTCACATTCGTGTAGATTCGACCAATGGGAATGGCGAACATGACATATAGACTCATGTCCGGGAGAACAGCAAAAGTGATCAAGTTGGCCATGGAGAAGGTCCCTGCAAACAGACCTGTCTGGATAGCACCTCGTATAAATCGGTTCAGGACTGTGTCCGTTTTACGAAAACCTGTGCGCGAACGGGCCAAGACAATGACCAACGTAACTAGTTATCGTAGATGAGTACTTCACGTTGTAGGCCGGAATAAACGAACGTACCAGTAATGAACGTGTCCACGCAGACCTGCGTGGACAACCAAACGATCACGATGGGGGTAATTCGGGGGAACCGAGAGAAACTAAGCGATCGGGATTAGTTAAATTCAGTATAACAGCCGCAAGACTTACACTCCAATGATCCAAGCTTCGATGCTTGTGATCATACCGAAGATAAAAGCAGGAACCGCCAGCAGGATGACCACACCATACAGAATTCTGCTACCCGTCAACCGCCGAATCCTACAGCACGTGAATTGAGATGGGATTCGGTTATTAAAAAAACACACGGGTGCGTACCTAAGTCCCAGGTATACTTGTGTTACCAGTGCAGCAAGCGCCGTAGCAAGAGGTGTAAAGGTGTGCGGCCAATCAGCCACTTTCAACAACGTTAGAACCAGATTTGAAACGAACAGGCCGAGGCAACGATTACATACATCCAAGAGCCGCTGGGTTATCATAGTTGGTCACTCTGGAATGTACTCAGCATGACTGGAAACAAACGTTGATGACGGTACGAACGCGTAATACCACGCCATATATATTACCCTACAGAAAATATTGTCACATTCCGCAAGCACCCGATGATGAGTAATACTCACGAGGCACTGTGGACCGTGTCCAAAACGAACAGGAAGAGCACCATATACCTAAGGTCACGCGTTATAACCGTAAAGCGGTAGGTACATGACCGACCAACTTTGTCATTGGAGGGTCATTGAATTCTGGAGCGGGATGTCAGGCATAGTGAATGATAACTCCGAGTTTTAGTTAATTCCACTTACGGGTCCGGTAGTACACCGCAAACTGGTGAGTGACAAGGCCATACAAGAACGTGTTGACTTCATTCGAAGCAGGTCAGTTGGAGATCCCAAACAACCCATATCGTAAGCACTCACAAAATACGCCTATCAAGAGCGTACCTGTGATGACTCTGTCAGTATATGGATAAGCTGGGCATCTACTAGTTGCACACACCAAGGGTTTTGTCATATGAGCCCATTCCCGGCTCTGGTTCGCGGCCTCACGGCTGAAATGCACGACGAGGTGGCTAGTCGTACCTGGTTCTGACAGAGAAAAAAAGGTTTCATAATGACTTTGATTATCCTCCTCGCTTATGTTCTGAAACGATTGTGAAACACTGTGCGGTGATCACATATAAGTAATCAGCAAACCTGGACAAAAAATGGCACCGAAACACTCATCACTCATCGGAAAGAGTAGATCCACCAAATGACCACCGGACTGGCCGAACTGGTCCAACTCGGTTCACAGTTGGAACTCGGTCAAAATCCAGCTTGAACCTCCGAAATGCTCCCGTATGGGCAGTTGATTGCCACGCTGGCCATCATCGATTACTTAAGAAATTGGCCGCTGATACCTTGTATCCCATGAGGTTACGGTTGGAGCAAGAATTCTCCCCTTCTTCAACCTATCTCCCATCTAGTATTACAGTCATCTGCATATTTAAACAGCGCAATCTTGAACCTGAAAACTCGAATGGATTTATATGACGCAATCCTTGGTGCGTATTGTGACTGCGAGATTTTGAAATGGGTTTAACTGATAGGCTTCAATGATAGGTACCGGTATAGGTACACAGTAGGCATATTTTGTGAGTATGCGTGACTTTGTCTACGCAAGACAAGATACCAATTTTAGTTCTCCAGTGAGACAGTTTACCGTCCGCACCATCAGAAGAGCGATCGCTCGTCTCCTGAGCAGTTTTTTGTGCTTCAGGTTGGATGCTCGTTTCATGCGGAGAAGCGGTCGGCCATCGCACTGCATAATGCGTGAGAGACGATCATGCAATGGTAGTTAAGAACCCACGGCTACGCTGCAACTCAAGTTTACAGAGCTGCTCGACACTCTTTGAACAACTCACGGTTAAGAAGGGTATTCAGAGGGTCTTGCAAGAACGAAAGAAGCAAACAAAAAATAGGTCACTAGAAGAGGCACGTTCCGTTGAATTTGGAACACTCACATTCGGATGTAGATACGACCAATCGGAACGGCGAACATGCCGTGCTCGGAGCAACTCCAAAGCTGATTAAGTCACCCAAGGAGAAGATACTGGCGAAGAGATGGCACCACTAATAAGTAGATTGAGGATTGCATCCATCCTGCGGAAACCAGTTGGCGAACGGGTGAAGACGATGACCAACTTGAACGTCACTGGTGACTCAAGCGAGTACATCCGCATCATACAGATTAAAAGTAAAAAGGTACCAGTGATGAACGTGTCTGTGATGAGTCACTGATGACCTACGTGAACAACCATGCAATCACAAGAGGCATAATATGGGGTAGCTCAGATATACTGGATCACAGTCCGAGTCATGAGACATACACACGTTAATGGACCAGGCTTCGATGGTGCAAGTTACCTAGAACAAATGAAGGAACAGCCAGGAGGATGACAATGTCATGTAGAATCTTGCTACCCGTCAAAGCCACATCCTACGGGACAGAAACTTGGTTAGCTAACAAGTTTTCAAGTACATTGTATATATGTATGGCCATACACCCCCTCGAGATGCTGGATCAGACTGGACGATGCGACACGCTATTTTTGCTTACCTGCAAGTGCTGCCGGATTATCGTAGTTTTCCACACTGCCATGCACTCAGGATGACTGGATGACAGTTGACACGGCAACGTACATGCCAAATATATGACCCTGTGATGGTTGAGTAATCCTCCAAACAATGGATAGATGGTGGGATATGTGGAACATATCCAAGATGAATAAGAAGCCCACCACATATCTAAAGTTCATAGGTCAACGCCGCGAACCCGTAGATCTGTGACGGACCCACTTTACCACTGTTGGATCATTGGATTCTAGACGGGGGTAGGTTGCTATATATTCAGCTTGGCTGAGTCTACTTACTGCACTGGTAGTACGCTGCAAACTGGTATGTAACAAGGCAATACAAGGACGTGTTAGCTTGGTTCGCAATAAATCAGTCGGAGCAAAGACGTCGTCGAAGATACAGATCGCGGACACCCATAGAACATGCCCACTAGGAGCATGGCTATTGACCGGTCCGTCAGTGAAGTACTTATATCGCGGCCTCGTTGTGCGCACTAATGGTTTTGTAATACAAGTTTAGCAAGATGGACAGACGACTCGCACTTCCGGGTATGTCCTGCACCTACACCTGCTCGGTTGATGATTATATGAGTATCCTGCCCAACAGGCCCCCTTTGCTTAGATTCTGAAACGATGGCTGCCAACCTGAGACCTACCAGCTCACTGGAAGCCAGCCAGCCAACTCAGGAGGACATAAAAAGGTCTCGGATTTCCATGGCGATCATCATCAACTTAGGTGGGGTTTTATACTTCCCAGGTTACGCGGTTACCGACACGCGACGCATTAAAATGCCATGGGGAATACCATTCTGAGGTATCCACCTGTGATAGTATGGTACCACGATAGTAGTCGGTAACTTGACTATGTACGTCGGAAGTCTTGGTGGCGCCGCAAACGAATCATCCGGTGACACTTGCATCCAAACCGAAGCTCACTATGTAGAGACGTTTTCTGTAAATTTCAGAGTATAATTAGCTGCCGTTCTAGGTTTGCCGCGGCACGTGGTTCACCTAGAATTTAGTTCGTGCATGAGAAAGCGAAGTGGCGCGGCTCTTTCTTCTCGGCCACCTCGTTTCCTCTCTCGCAGCGTCCCCTGCTCCCCGTGCTGCCTTCTCTCTTCCTTTCTCTTTCTTTCGCCCACCGCACCTCTCCCTCTCGCTAGACTCGTTCGTTTCCCATCACTCGTCCGTCGCGCGCTCCGCGCAAGGCCGGAGCTCTGCTCTGCTCGTGCCCTTCCCGCCCGTGCAGCTCGCTCCCCCTTCCGCCTCCGCGCTTCGGGCCGGAAAGCCCTTCGGGCCTTTCACCCAACCCCGCGCTTGTTTTCTTGGTTCTGTACATCGCATTTCCTGTACCTACGTTCATCCACTTGATACACCTTTTCTGCTCCTGCCCACGGCAGCACTCGACATGCACGGACATATATACAATGACAGTTCCGTCTAGAAAAGGAAGGTACCATGTGGTGCACGTCATGCCATGGTCACCGATCAACGAGTGTCTGTAAATTTCAAGTTATCAAGTTATCAGAGGGCCCCCTTTGTAAACGTCTGTCGTGCTCGTTTCAGCGGCCCTATTAGACTTTTCTCTGGATGGGTCACATTCCCTACTTGGTTAGCAAGGAATTAGTGTCGATTTCCACGAGCGTAAGTACTCGCAGATCAAGTCCGCGCTTCCCAGCAATCATCAAGGTTATTACCATCCGGAGCAGTCTCGCCTGACTGGCTGAGCATGACATCCCTTCGTTGATTTGGGAATCCTTGTCATAAGACGCTCCAAGATATATCTCTGTATGGTAGGGCCCCCTTCAAATGCAGGTTAGTTTCACCGTATTGGACAGTCACTGAGTCCATCCGACACGCTGGATCCGTGTTCCAATTAGACATTAAGTCACATCAATGCAATGTTGCAGGCGTGGAGCATTCAAACCTGACGAGAAACAGGTTTACCTCGTGTCTCATACTAAATATTGGCACGAACTTTAAGTTGACGAAGTAGATCCTTCAATCAGTGCAATTAGTACAAAGGTTCGTCGGGACCTCCCAGCACCGGATTGCAGGTTCTTCACTGGCCACTGCATTTCTGTAATATGTGGTGAGAGAGCTGCGCCGAAATCCCTGTGGTGACGACGATCATGTCTGGAGTGTCTGGCTGGTCTGAGGGACCGGACTATTTGGGTATATGGGCACCTGTGAGTCCGATTTGCTGACGCGCATTGCAGTAGTCCACAAGTGAGACGCAGAAATCATCCTAGTGCCAATGGATTCCGCACATAGTTTGCTTGAAGAAGGTCGAGCGAAGCCCTGACATGAGAGAAGGGACTGCCTTCGGTTGATGCGAAGGATTGGTAAGTTGGTTCTCAGGTTTACTGTCCATATCGTTCGTAGTCGTGCCAAATCAGCGCAATAGGAGCTCGCAGTAGTGGCTGCAGGTCGTTCGGTGGCCTCAGCAACACACACTTGGCCCAGTGAGTTGGTGGCGTTGGGAGTTTGTGCACTGACAACTGAAGTACTGTGTAACCTGGTGTGAATATACGCGTCAACTGTATCGCCGACGGGTCCGGCGGTCCCACGACGCGACACACCTGGTGTGGCGTAGGTTATGGACGCCACCGGGTGACAACCTCCCGTTAATTAACAAGTTGCCAATACTCTTGTGCGTCACGATCATCAGCTTCAGCTAGACTTACTTACCTTTCGATCGCAACGATTATGGTCCACGACAAGCTTTGTATCGGGAAACCCGTCTTGCACCCGCAGGTTTCATAGAAAATTTCCTTCCTAATTCCTTTCTTGTCCGTCAGGATTACGTTGCGGCTTATTTTACTCTCCCTCGTCCAACGGTCCACGTTCCACTACTGGCTTCCAACGGGTACACCTGTCGGGGAACAGCGAAGGGGGAGTATGTGATCTGGGTGGGTATGGTAGGAGCGCCAAGTTCCGAGTGAGAGGCAACTGACTGGCGCGCGGGGCAATGGCTTTGACAAAGTTCTGCTTACTTACCGCCGACGCTCCCGTCGAACTCGCTCGGTTTGGTAATGGGGCCTGGCAAAGAACTTCAAGGGACGACGGAGGTCAGCACATCCTTCTCCCATGCATCCATGCGAACCCAAATTGTGGGAACTCAAGGTCCGGCCGCATGGATATATCTTGCCATAGGAATAGCTCATCCCCCCAGCCCAATCTCCCCCTGACATTGTCATTTTTTAGACTGTCCATCTTTTCTTGACCCCGCGAAGCGAGGATTCGCGATGGGCCTGTACGACACAACCATTGGTGCGTACAACTAGGTGATTTGTGTAACGAAATTTGTTGACGCAATTGAATTGTAGGTACGCTCTTAGTGGGCATATTCTGTGAGTGTTCGCGATGGACTTTGCAGTCTCCGGCTGATTTGTTGTAAAACCAAGTCAATACCTTCTTGTTTGGCCTTGTCACGTATCAATTCGCGGCGTACTACCGAACCAGTAAGTACCAAGTATACTGAACCAGGATGAATTTACCGCAACTTACGTCTCGTACCAGAATTCAATGATCGTTCGGCGACAAAGTCGGTCTGTCACCGAGGAACGAAGACATAGTTTTGACGTGTGATTTCAGATATATGGTGCTCTTCCTATTCATCTTGGATACGTTCCACACTGCCACGTGAGTGCTATCCGCTTCCACAATCCAGTGCC
>JBBPOF010000171.1:0-38854 GCA_038091315.1 Porphyrellus cyaneotinctus | reverse complement strand
GGGGGGTGTCGGGGGTGGTGGTGTTAGGCATCTGGGGAACTCATAAACTTGGACTGGCGTTTGTATTGGTGGTGCGAGAGGCAGATGGGGACAGATCGGAGCCTTCATTTGAAGCCTCAGTAATGTATTGAGAAGGTGGTTGAGGGGATTTGGTCCATTGCCTTGGAATGGGAGGGGATTGGGCACTGATACTTGCTATGGCTGTCAAATGGCGGTTGTCAAGAGATGCTAGGAGGGTAGGGGGCAGTGCTACTTTGAAGATGGCATGTGCAGGTGGGAGGGTGATGAGATCTGCATCATTATTTAATGGTGCTTGTGGTTTGGATGAGGTGTGTTGCTGTGCGTGTTTGTGTTCCTTGGACACTGGATCTTCGTGGCTGGTCTCAACAGAGTGTGCTGCCATCATGAGAAGCGCTCTGGGAAGGGGTGAGCAACGAGTGGTCAGATGCACAAGTGACATGGTTAATGCTGAGACAACGATGGTGCATGGTCAGCGACAGTTTTGGTGCTACTATCGCAGTCAGCGTTGAACATGGAACAAGATGCCAACAACATACTGTTGGCGTCTGCAGTAAGTGCCTGCAACACCCTGAGCCCCTGTTTTCCCATCTCCCTCCAAACCCAACCATAGTTGATGAGGGCATGACAGTGCGCCCCAAGACCATCGCAAGCAAGGGTGATACAACAGGAGCTCATGTTCTTTGGATACAAGGTATGCTTCGCATGCTTGCAGTTCGACCTGGGCCTGTGCGAGCTTGGCGTTGGTGCTGACGGGCTGGAGGCAGTTGAAGAAGAGGCAGTAGAGTTGGTGGAGGGAAGAGAAGGAAGCAGAACCGATGTTGGTGAGGGGGTGGCAAGACAGGATGAGCAGTGTCCATCGCGCATGGATTTGGAGGCCTTGATCAGATAGGTGACACTGTGCTCAGTGAGTGTGTGGCATGGGGAGCTGTCCAGTCGGATGTCAGACAGGTGGTCCTCAAGGTCTTTGAGACCAACGAGTGGTTCAAGCCAGGTGTCTAGGGTGTGGGTGTACCGCTAGAGGGCATTGTCTGCAGTGATGGTGTGTGCGGGGGAGGTGGGGTATGAGGATGGTGATGTGGTGGTGTAAGCGGAGAGGGAAGCGAGTGCGGGAGGGGAAAGAGAACAGTGAGATGCTTTGCATTGTCTTTTTCATGGTTGATCAGGCTGGTGAGCAGCCACGAGTCAGGCGCACGGTGGACCATCATGAAGACGTGGAGACAAGGGTCAACTGCTTGGCCTCCGTGAACAGCTCGATGAACCAACCAACTGGCAAAACCCAGTTATACAGGGGCTGCACTTTCTCACGAATTATGGCAGTTACATAAGCCTTGCCAAGCAAGGTAATATGATTCAACGATATTGACGATAGCCTGTCTACTTCTACTAGCACCAGCTATGACCAGCATGGCTTCCAATCCTTCAACCAAATCAACTGGATCTGTTTCTGATTGGGGAGGTGAGTTACTCTGATTCAGAAAAGGGGAAGCTAAAACTATTGTAAGTGTCATCCTCAGACAGCATATCTACATTAGCAAGATCAGGCTCCGCTAGTTTGGACTCATTTGGGGTTCCTATTCACATCTCACTATAAGTCTCACCCAACTTCACTCAATGTGTTCTGATTGCATGATACAGCCAAGCTGTGGACTGGTGGACTGTGGTGAACAACATTCAGAAAACAGCTGCAGGCACACTAGAGACTGTCAATCGCCTTGAGACAGATTTTCAATCAATAGACAAAAAACTCTCTGATTTCTCAGACCAAATGCAGGGAATGCAAAGCTTAATCAAAGCAACAAACAAATTGCTGGATGTCATGCAAGAATCCAAGGCAGACAAAGCAGACATCCAGGAGCTTTCTAGGCAGATTGGGGAAATAGGCTCAGAGGTGAAAAACTCTCAGAAGGGGTTGTTTGACTCTATCCTCGAGCTTTTCATCACTAGGCAGCTTTCTAAAAATACCAGTCCTTCACACCCTGCTTAATTGTTTGTATGCAGTAATGCGACTGAAATTAAATATGAAGCCTTGCACTTACCCTGATGGTATGTACTAGGCTACAGCCTGATGAGTCTGTCTTTCTTCACCCATTCTACAGCGACCTTGCACGCAATGTGCCCTCTTCCACCAACTCGTTCCTGTCTTTCATCTTCTGTCGGTTTGCATCCTCCACTGCCTTGGCCGCTCCTGTCACCTCTTCAAGTTCCGCGACCAAGTACGTCCAGCCTGGCGATTCATGAGACATTGCTCACCCAAGCAACAACCACATGAAGAGTACAGGCACATTGCTGCTGAACACAGGATCGTTACTCCCGGGCTTGAACCCAGCTTATTAGCACATCCCACCATACGTCCACATGTCTCTATGCAAAGTTCCACTGACTCGGAGTTTGGCATGTTCATCTCCATCCCACTCTCCATGACCCGGATCGCTCAACACCCATTGGTAATCACAGTCATCTACTTTGACTGGTTTATGACAAACACCAAGACTATGGATGAACACAAGCGGAGGAAGTATTTGATGAGCTGCTGAAATGTCAAGATTTTTTAAATACCCAATCTGGCGTCATTGATGCTGTCATCACTCTTACGACTGCAGACTCAACCCCACCCCTCTGATGTCTTCCCTGCCATCCACGGCATTGTCATCCACCACAACGAGCCTGATCGCGATTCCTGGCCATGTCCACTGACGATATGTTGGTGGAGGCACTCACCTCAGACATGGCCAATCCAAAACTAGTCCAAGAGCGGAGTGGCAGTTTCAACGTCGCACCGAGTCACTTGTGATCACAGGCCCCCCTGCACCCATGTTTGAGCAGCAGTGCTTTCCCACCATCAATTCCCCCATTGACACCCACCGGTGTAACTGACTACTATTGTGGGTCTCAATGTGAGTGGTCCTTGTTGATGTGGTGGGTTTGGATGATGGAGAGCTTGTCTGTGGTCACTGGGGAGTGGGTTGGATGGTCCAAGTATGTGCGCTATTGTTCTCTTTGTCCTGGCTGGTGCTGACCCCCTGGCCCAGCTAGCACATCCGTTTTGACTCATTTCAAGCTGTGGCATGCTGTGCTCGCTGTGCTGTCCGTTCCACATTGTATCCCATCGGTTGCAACACGTTTGCTGTCGTTTCGCCACTCTTGATTGCCCACAATGTCTTCTAACTCAACCTGAGCCAGTCAAAAAATGATTCAGAAGTAAACTCGCAACAGAACAAAGGCCTGAGCTCAGGTTCCCTCCTGTAATATCTGCACGACTGTGGATCCATCATTTTCACTTAGCGCTTCATCCACTCTGTCCATGATGTCTACAGACCCACATCCATCACCACACAGTCCTCCCTTTGCTGACACCGTCATCAGACCATTCACCTCACAGGGCAGCACTTTCTCCATGCAACTGCTCGTCCCCCACCTCCAACACGTCATTTCGAACCTGACTGCTCACCTTCCCACCCCAGTTGTGTCGTTTTGCACCTGACCGCTCGTTCTCCTCCCCCTCTGTGTGGTTTCAAGCGAAACCGCTTGTTCCCCACCCCCAATGTGTCATTTCGAGCCAGAACACTCATCCTCTCACCCCCATTCCCCTCCTGCTCTGTATCATTTCGAGCGCCACTGCTCATCCCCCACTTCCAATGCATCATTTCAAACCTGACCGCTCCCCTCCCATCCCAGTTATGTCGTTTCGAGTGCCACTGCTCGTTCCCCATATCCATCAGGCTGTGTCGAACCTGATTGCTCATCTGACGCCTCCACCTTGTCATTCCGAGCCCAGTCGTTCCCCTCCCCCTCCGTGTTATTTCAAGCAGTGATGGCACTTTCATGCCTGTGCCACCACCTACCCATTTCCTCCATCTCCATATGACAATGACCATCTACCCTTTCCCATCATCTGTCAATGATGCCCACGAAGCCATACCCATAATATCACCCCACTCCCTGAGGATACAGTGGCAACCATGGCAACCCAATGTTGTCAATGACGCTGGGCCATTGACAATATACAATGACAATGCCTGCCTCACACCCACCCTACCCTGTTGTTACCCTCTTACACAAACATGATACACTCTATTTGTATTTATATATGAGTGCATTTGCAGGCATACCCGTGCTATTCCCTATTATAATATATAGTGTAGTAGCGGCTTATAAGATAATCAATTTTCGTCATTTTCATTGCAACTTTTGGGTAATTTACATGAAGATGTACACGGTGAGTAGCAGTAGCCTGAGGTGCGGTGCACATTAGTGGTGAAGAATGCGGTGTGAAATGAGCTTGGTGTGGCAGATACTGTTTGGTGCGGCACAAATAAATGCAATGAGGCACGTTTCGTTGGGAGATCCTGCTGGAATTCACTGCGGGCAGATGGATACATGTGTGATCTATGCCCCGCATGCTCATCAAGGCCTGAAAGGCACTGGAATCCATCATGAAACACTGAAAAATGGCCGTGAAGTGGTGTAAAGTGGAATTTTGGTGGATAAAGTAGTGAGCAGCCACTTGTCACTTTTGGCTGGGTCGATCAGCCAATGGGCCACTTTTCAAGCTCCGATAGCCATGACATGGCAGAGATTGAAACAAGACCACTGAGCTTGCCCCTCGCTGAGTCATACATTGGTTCACAATGTTCACCTCGGTCCCTTGTCTGCCTGGCCTCGCACCATCTGCCACTCGAACCACACGCCGTCAGCCCTTTGTCATCTTCATTGCCAGCCGCCAGCACAGTAGGGTTATACACAAGGTACGCTCTCCCTCTGTCTTTTTATACACTCTTACTCTGTCATTCCTCTCCCACAACCCTTCCTATCACTCTATGCACCCCTTCTCATCGTCTGCCGCCTTTGGATTGTTCCCTTGTCGTCCGCTCGTTGTCCCTGCATCACCGCATGCCTACAGCCCAACTCCGGCATGGAATGGTATGGTTCTTGCTTCTTGGGTGAATGTGATTACTTTTCCTAGAGCATCTATGAACGGCAACTGGGGGCCCGCTGACCTTCGCCCCCAATATAATGATGAACGTTGACAAGGGGCCCACTGACCTTGGCCCCCAACATTATGATGAATGGTGACTGGGGACCTGCTGACCTTGGCCCCCAACATTATGATGAATGGCAACTGGGGGCCTGCTGACCTTGGCCCCCAACATTATTATGAATGGTGACCAGGGGCCCACTGACCTTGGCCCCCCAACAATATGTAGCTTATGTAGTAAGGCATATTTGGCTGTACGATCTTTTACTACGTTTTATTTCTACCAACCTTGGCAACTCCTTCATCATTTGTTTTCAATAGCTGAGAGAGGAGGCAATTTCGACTCTGAAGAAATGCTGTTTGCCTCACTCCAGATGGTCACCCTGGTAGGCCTGCCTGTCTTAACTACCTTGGCACATCTTTTGTCACTCATTTTAAATGCATTAGAGAGCTGAGAGACCTGGAGGAGGCAATTTTGACTCTGAAGAATGCTCTTCGGCTCACTCCTGATGGTCACCCTCATAAGCCTACCTGTCTTAACAGTCTCAGCAACTCCATCACTTGTTTTCAACACATCGGAGAGATGTGGGACCTGGAGGAGGCAATTTTGACTCAGAAGGATGCTGTTTGGCTCACTTCTAATGGTCACCCTCACAAGCCTGGCTATCTTAACAGCCTCGGCAACTCTTTTAGAACTTGTTTTGAACACAATGGAGAGCAGAGGGGCCTGGAGATTGCAGTTTCCTTATATTCCTATCCTGCCTCCTCTCCCTTCGGTTCCACTCAGGATCAATCCTATTCCTCAATCAAGTGGATATCAAGTGCCCGTGTCCTGCAGCATCACTCTTTCCTCCATGCATATTCTGTTGCCATTAGCCTCCTTCCCCATCTCGCTTGGATTGGCCTTTCTCTCACACACCATTACTCTCATCTCATGCAAGCCACCAATGTAGTCTGGAGGGCCGCAGCTGCCACTCTGGACTTCGGATTCCCTCATATTGCAGTAGAGTGGTTGGAGCAAGGACGCTCCATTGTCTGGGGGGAACTGCTTCAACTTCACACATCTTATGAAGATTTATCGTCTGCATATCCGGATCATGCCCAAAGACTGAAGGAACTGTCTGCTGCATTAGACCATGTGAGTTCTGCCTGCGAACAATCCTGGTCCACACTTATGGAACAGGGCCAAAGCACAATTCAGGAACTACTATCGCGCTGTGCCGAAGAATCATCAAACAGATATTGTAAACTTGCAATCAAGCGAGACCAATTACTCCGCGAGATTTGCAGGTTACCAGGCTTCGACTGATCCTCCTCCAGAAATTGTTCTCTCAGCTCTGTGCTTCGGCACACTCTGGGCTGGTAGTCATACTCAGCACCACAGAATCCCGGTGCTATGTGTTGATTGTTCTCGCCAACATGGACTATGTAATTCATGTCCCACTTCCCTTTTGCCTCAACAAATTGGTTGATCTCCGGAATATACTAAAGCATGTCATTCGTGATGCGAGGCATGGAGAAATAGTAAAGGGTGAGGGTTTCAGATGGAAACACTTCTTATCATCCCCTCTGTGGAAATCTGTTGTCAAGCCGGTCCTCGATGCTTTAACCTTCACAGTACATAATCATATCGTCCGAGTTTCAGGCTAATCCATTCATCTGTCTCTGAACAGACTCCTGGAGACACATTACACATCTTTTGGTGTCCCACTGGCCCTATGGCATTCCTTCCTATCCATGCAGCCGGTCTTTATGACGACCAGCATTTGGAACCTGGTCACAAAGTATTTGATTTTGTCATTTCATCATGTCCTCGCGGTGGGCTTGCCTTTCTCTCTGCATGCCAGACTGCTAAGGATGATGAGCGTCTTTCTGATGAGGCTGCTCATATCACAGCAGGAATGTTATATGCTGGTTACGGTGGAGTCATTGGTATGATGTGGTCGATCAGCAACCATCTTACACCCATCATGGCCAGGGACATATACCAGCAGCTATTCAAGAAGGACACAGGGCCAGATTATAGGGACGCTGCGCGAGTGTTGCACAAAGCAATTGCACATATTCAAGACAATGGCTGGGTGCCATTTGAGGAGTGGCTTCCGTTCATTCATGTAGGTCTGTAAGTATTCAAGTGTCTAGTCATACGTCTTCTACTGTCACCATATTGTATGTGTCTATTCTACATTGATAAGTGGGTCATGTATGATGATCTCTCACGATGAGCATGTCGTCTTTGATGAGCTCATTGGTTATGGCATCCCATCTTGCAAGCAGTACCTCAGTGTATTGTATCGCTATGACCTGATCAAAGCCTCTTAGACTCCCCTTCTGTGTCATAATGATCTATTGCGAATCAACTGCACATCACTGTCAAGACTGTGAGATCCATTCACCTTTTGAAATAGCTTGAAATAATTTGTTGGGATGCCCTCAATAAGCTCCAGTGTCAATGTCACGGATATTCCAGACCAAGAAAGTGTGGTTTTCCTGAGTTGGTGAGTAAACACAGACCTTCAAAAACAGTATACACATCTCTTGCGAATGATTCCAGGATGGCCATAGTCCCATCAGAAAGATAGGGTCCGCTTATCTTGGCGACAATGAACATTACCAATTGAGCGATGTTGTGACCACTTTTGCACTCTCAGTAGTCGTGAGGGTGTGGCGAGAGACGATTCATAAGAGTCGGGAGCGGAGTTCAACTAGAGAGACATTTGTCATTGATGATTGCGACAGGATGTATGAGTCAGCAGCAAGGTCAGTGACAGTGGAAGTCTGTGGATGGACGCAACTGGATAGGTGGTTGTCGGCAACAGACTGCATCAGTCAGCAGCGAGTGCGACAATGGAGACAAGCTACTTCATCCATAGTTCTACGCCACTGTATTCATCCCATTGATACCGCCTCCATTACAAAGATGCATGTACCATAGGCTCATCATACAGACCGACTAACCCCACCAATCTCCTTGCTCAACTTGCACCTGCACCCCCTCCTAACGCCTGTCCCAAAAATGCTCTCATGTCCTTGACATATGCCATCAGATCAACTAGAACAGGCCCACTCTCTGATGCCGCCAACCCTGAACGCAGCTTGGTATCCCGCCGTTTATTCCTCGTAATCAATTTCCATCAATCCTGTACCCGCATTGGCATCGCCTTCTTTCAGTGTGAAAGTATTGCAGTTCACTGGACAGCTGAATGAGAGCTCCAAATGCTGCCAGCCTGTTCAAGATGTAAATGGGAGAAATAGATATCATAGACAAGGAAAGTGATGCACCAACTCCACGATGGAGGCTCTGAAAGCATCACCTGGATCTCCATCAACATCCTCATCATTCAGACCGCCACTACCTTGGGATTTCTCTATGGCATCTTGGGCACCTGCAGTATCATGAAGCCTGTCAAGATCTGCGACCATAACCTAACAAGGGCGTCAACCGCCACTCACAATGACAGCGAAGCAAAACACGCACTGGGGGTGAATCTCCACCATCAAAATCAAATAATCTGGGTCAGTCTCTGTCATGTTAATCGCCATCATGAACAAGAGGAAACACATAAAATACCTGTCCGTCTTGTCTGCCTGCATCCTGTTCAACAGCGTATTGTGCAAGGACAGCATCCTTGCAAGCATTTGAAACACGTACGAAATGTATTCTATTGACCATGAGTAAGAATAGGACCGAAAGTCAGGGGGGCACGTACCCTCGATATTTGTTCAAACATTGGCAAGATCGCTGGTATAGCATGTATGACAAATCTGTCCACATGTCCCATTAATGCTCATATGCTCTTGAAAATGTACTGATCAAAATTGAGACTGCTTGGGTTCTTGTAGATGATACCAAGGATAGAGAGATTAGTTGCTAGAGCACTTGCCGGGTGGACAGGTTTCAGTGTCTAACATGCAATACCGATCACGTGCGTCACACCTGCACTCATCATAAATGAATCAGAAGAAAATAAAGACACTGAAGGAATGAATTCAGTCGCTGGGTCAGAATGACTGAGGTATGTATGTTGCAAATGTATCGCGGTGCACGTGTGAGAGCAGTACTAAATGTGGTAAGCTAGGCTTGAAGCTGTAAGTGTACAATGAATACCCGTTCTGTATCAATAGACACGCAAACATACACTTCATGTGGTCGGTTTTGGCGACCTTTTCTGGTGTACTTGCTCCCTCAATCCTGGGGAGCACCACATTTAGCAGGTTGGCTGCAAAGTCATGTATGTCTGCTTGCATAAATCCAGAATGGATGTCAATATATGCACAGTAGCAAGAGTGATGACACGAACAGCAGCTGCACCCCCCTTTTTATAAATGAGGTTTGGTCAATGGTGATGGCAGCATATGTATATGGGACGTAATTGTCTGACGTGAGGTGCCTCATCAGGAGTGGTAGCATCACAGGCAACTGCTCCTTCGCCAACTATGGGAGGATGTGTCAGTCGGTGCTAACACATTGTATCTATTCACGGAACATCAACAGGAAGCGTATCATGTCAATTCGGAGATTGGATAGGCGGTCCTGTGCGTGGCATGTAAATCTTGGAACACATGATCTGAGAAGAACTCGACTGCATCCACTTGAGCATTGAATGAAGTCATACAGTGCTATGCTAGGTGTAAGCTATCATCTACCGATGTAAGAAAAGACACTGACCATTGCAGTCATGACTGTGTGGAACAGATACACGGCTGAGTTCTTGGATGTCCAATTCACCTTTGCATTCTTCCCATATGCCTCCAGTCCTGTTTGAATCCACATCCACAGGATCTCTGTCATTCCTGTGCGATAGCCACTCCAAATAAGGGCCCCCAATATGGCTCCTGCTGCCTGTTGCCGTACATGTGCCTTTCTGATACTCCATCCTTCATTGGCACCACTGACACCACCGCCGGACAGGAGGGCAAGATTGAGGTAGATAAATTTGAGAGGGTCGTCTTCAATGTGTGTGAAGAGAAGCATTGGGGATGACAATGCCTTGGAGGGGCGATGGAATGACTTTGCACGAGGAAAAGTGTATTATGTATAATGTCCTGATGAATGGCAGTCGAGATGAACCACACTGCTGGCAAGACAAGATGTGAATGGATACATACATGGTCGGCTGCAGCATTTGGGAGCCTATTGGACCCGATGAGTTGCCAGACGGTCTGCACAGGTGAGTTGATCGGGGTAGAGTTTAATGTAGGGCTGATCGTAAATCTGAGCATGCATGCATCACACGACATGACGTGATGCACCTCTGTGATCTCAGATATGATGGTCTTGAGATGTGCTGGAAGAGGTGGCATGGCATTATCAGGCTGAAGACATGTCAGATCAGGCATGTCACAGAAACCATCTTTATGCAGCTCCTACAGATCTTGCATTGAAAAGTGTTGGAACCAACCCGCCCTTTGTGCAAAAGATGTGTCGTATACATCCTCAATCGTGGGTGGTAAATCATGAGGTATTTTCTCTGCTGTGCCTAGGCCACGACATCAATGTTTGGTTGCAGAGGGCCCAAGAGAAGGTTTGTGGACTGATGGAAGATGTTGAGGAATGGGGCCACGAAGTGAACATGGACAAGATTTATCTTGCCATACATGAAGATTATTGGATTGGACTTGGGAACACCATGGGCAGAAGATGAAGATGGAGAGCGCTGAGGTGGACATTTTAGTCTGCTGATAAAAGGGGGGCGGACGAGTTGCTGAGGATGGTAATGGCCCATCAGGTGGGCACGATGTGGATGGACTGGACCACACGTCGATCAGACTGACTCCCATGTTAAGGGCAAGTCAAGTGCAATGGACTCTAGATACCCTTCAAGTTGTTTGCACGGAGCACAGCCTTGTCTTGCTTGGGGAGACGCGTGGCATCCTCTGGGAGGGTCGACCTCTCCCCATCTAAATTTTGTGACGTTTTTGAGGTAGATGCTACCCAGTGCGATCTGTGGTGCTGTCATATGCAGACCATACAGTACTATTAGGGTCTATGTGAGCAGAATCACCAATGAAACAATGAAATACCTACACTCCCAGAGTTTGGTTCCGTGTCTGCATCTCTTCTTGCAAGTCAGGCACAGCAGTGTGGTGATGGTGGTGGTCGGCATGCTGGCGTGGTGATGGTCGTGGTGAATGCGCCACAGCATTATCGTCATCGTTGTTTCGGTGGCATGGGGGGTGCCACCATACCTTCATTGTTGTCATTGACTGTGGGGGTGCAGTGTTCATCATGGTCATCGTGGTTGTTGTTGTTGTTGTCCATGCGTGTGGTGGTGGTGGTGGTCGTCGTCATCGTGTTATCGCCAATATTGGCATTGCAAGATGTGGGAGAGGGCGAGTGAAGTGGGGAGGGCTTGTGAGGGCGACAGCGACAGCATATCAAGGTGGGGAGGGCGATGGTGGTGAGTCTGGGATGCTGACAACCAGGACCCATGGGTACGGGTATGGGTATGGATATGAGCGATGATACCCGGGGGTACACCATGCAATTCCCTAAGTGAGGGATGATCAATCAATCAATGAAGGGGACGGGCGTGGTGTGACTGATGTCAACAGGCAAGGCGTTGGGGGTGGCACGAGGGCAAAAGTGAGAGGATGAGTCCTTGAGGTTGAAATGTGATGGGATGATGCGAGACAAGAGTGACAGTACAACACCTGCATCGTCATTGTCATTGCTATGCACATCCCCATCCTGCTGCAACTTTTCACGATGACAGGTAACCCATAACCATACCCACTCATCCCACCAGGCCACTTCCATACAAGGTATGGGGATATGTCAAGCCAGAGTGTGAGCCAAGTATGCCAGCGAATTGTAGGGTGAAGTGGCTGTTGTGTAAGGCAAAGTGGACATCAAAGGGTTTGCCAAGGTTGATACTGGTCAAGCGTGTTGCATGGGCATGAGCGACATAGCAATGTGGGGATGAGGGAGTGGGCAGCATTGCAGGGTAAAGCAAACTGCAAGGAAGTGCTGCAAGAGCACCCAAGAGGCTGGAATGGTAGTATTGCATGGTGAATGTAAATAGGGGAGTGGGCCGTACTGTAGAAGGGTGTGGAAACGAGGCCGGAACAGCGGTATTGCAAGGTCCAGCACAGACCGATCCACTGGCCAAACCAGTCCAAGATGGGTCTGTTGGCCCTTGTCGAGGGACCCATTTCCCCACTGGGCAATGGTGATGTCAGGCGATACCCGCATGCATATGATGTCCAAGGAAGCTGAGAAACTGTGACATGCAACTCTCCCCTCCCCCTCCGCCTTCTTGTTCTTGTTCTCATTCATGTTCACATTCATGTTCACGAAGAGACGGCATCACCGATGCTGCAGGCGATTTCAGCGCGCAAACATCGGCACCAACAACTCCGTATCAAATGACGACATCAACAATCTGCTCATCAATGTTGATAATGCATGGCCATGTGGAGACAGAGGCGAATGACCATACCCATACCCGTGCGACTGCAATGCTTGCCTCTTCTTGAA
Source organism: Porphyrellus cyaneotinctus (assembly GCA_038091315.1). Lineage (NCBI taxonomy): Eukaryota > Fungi > Basidiomycota > Agaricomycetes > Boletales > Boletaceae > Porphyrellus > Porphyrellus cyaneotinctus. The sequence goes on along the minus strand of JBBPOF010000171.1, from coordinate 26,378 downwards.
CAACTTGTACTGCTCAAATGCGTCATCCGGATGCACAATACTCCTGTCTGACCATGTCTTCACATGTCCTGTTCCAAGCATCATCTCCCCTTCCCTTTCCCTCTCTCCCATCACCGTGGTGGCGCCAAGAGATCCTCTGAAGAGCACATTTGGAGACAGGTTGCGACTCAGCAGACCAAGCGTCAGGAATTGGCGGAAGTTCCTTCGTTGAGAGGTGTGATGGCCCTCCATGCCTTGCAGGGACCGCAGGTGCTGGATGTTGCTTTCCTCCTAGACACTCTGAAAGACACCCTGTTGATCCCAAGCTCGAGCCTGATGTGGAACGCATTACCACACTTGATGCAAGCATAGATGGAATGTGCTTATCACTATGATTTCCATGCTCATCGTCATGGGCCTCAACAATGGTACTGGATGAGATGCATGGACGTGGATGCTCTGGCCGTTCCTGCTCCAGTTAGAACGTATCATCTTGTAGCTAACGCTGCCGCGGTCCCAGTGGTTGCAGGGATCCTTGGAGGGATGCCAAATTGATGACAAGAACAACAAAACAAAGTGTTCTATCAAACTGCTTTGATTCCGCCAGCCTCTAAGATGGCATGGTGGTTTTGTTATTGCAAGCGACGTGTTCAAACTGGTGAACTCATTTATGCATTTGAGGCGGGGTTTGAAAACAAAATCGCTGACTTACAAAAAAATATGCTGGGCAGGTTAAATCCCCTGGTAAACAAGACTCACAAGGAGTGATCACATCATTGATGCTGGAGGTGCGACCATTGATCTGAGCATGTTTGCGAAGATGTACAACCTAATCTCCTGTGAGGAAATTGCTCCGGCCAAGTGTATGCTATCGTCTGCAGCCCAAGATGAACTTCTCCTTTACTTGTTTTTTTCTCTAGCCCGTAATGACTTGCCCTTCTATGACTCAAGCCTCTTTTAGACGAATTACCAGACTAGCAGTTAGTATGAAGGTCCTATTACCAATAAAGCACACGCAGTGTTGTAACTAGCGACTCCTCACTGGCACTGCTGGACCTTCAGTCCAGCTGGCTCAGCCTCATCACAGTCAGACTGACAGTGGTGGACTCATGACATCAAAATCACAGATACGCACTCTTTCACAACACGCCGTGGCTCCAGTATGTCACAATCATGAGTATGGACATGATTGTGCGTGTCTTCTGGATTGTAGAGAGAGCAAGTACGAACAACTTTCCAGGTCGGCGGCGGTGTTCATGTTGATGGTACCACTGTGCCATCCACCACTGGAATGACAAGGACAACATCAACATCAACATGGGATGTACAACAATGACATATCACGATGTGCACGCATACACGGTCTCGTCCCCCTTGTCCTCGCCCTCGCCATTGCACACTCTTGTTCATGACATGATGAGGATGACATCAAATGTTGATGTGGTGTGTACAGCAACACAATGATGTTGACAGCGACATAGCACATACAGGACGGGATGACGACAACAATCATACTACCCAGCCGCAGCTTGGGATGGGGGTCTGGCTGTCATGCTTACATGTGGGACGTGATGAGGACATTCGTTTTCAGGATATTTGATACAATACAGCACAAATTGATCTACCCAGGGACATGGTTATGTTAATGATAATAATAAGATGAGTCAAAATCTTAGTTGGAAGCACCCGGGGCTTCCAAAATCCTCAAACAACTCCCTGGTAATGTCATCAAAGGCAGTTCCAAAGGCTTTGGAGTTGGCAAGCTGGTAATTTTACTAATTTACTCTTTGATATGCTGCAAATTTCGCTATTTTACATCATAAACTAGGGTTGTTTGTTCTGGATGCGAGTGGTAATAAGTAACATGGGTTGAACAGAGGGAAATCTATGGGCAGTGTAAATTTACACTGTAAAATAGGATGACAGCGTGATTTGCCAATGAGAATAGGAAAAAAAATCAAAAGTGATGATGGCTCAGTCTTCCTGTGATGGCGCACAGACTTGGCATTTGGCGCTCTTGCTTCCACTGGCATGCTTTCATATGTCCTTGAAATATTTGTAGCACCCTCCGCATCTAACCTTCATCTGGATATGGGCTGTTAGTGGCTCAGGAAAGCACAATGGACACGGCGCTCACTGCACACATGGGATCATCATCCATACCTGACTCCAGTTCTGATGTTCCCAGGAATTGTGAAAGTGACTGCTTCTTTTTACCAGTTGTCTGGGTCTTGGATGGAATGCCATCAGCTAAGCATGTGCTTTCCCTAGGCAGTTTCAGCTGTCGCCCTGACCCCCCTCTTGCATACCCACACATGCCTAGTTGATGCACTGTGATCAGGTGATAGAGCAGGTCCCTCATTGCATATCGCTTGGTCCCACAGATAGGAGAGGGGCAGACAGTTGGTTTGTCAAGGGATTTGATGTGCATGCAGAGGTATCGATGGAATGCAGTTGGATCATGATGCCTGCAAGCATTGATGATTACACTGCATCAGCCATATTAACGGACTCACTGTGTCATCCTCTCTTGCAAAGGGAGATTGCTGTCATGCATGCACTATGGACAGAACATGGGAAAAAATGTGATACTGTTCTCGAAATGACCATGGTATTCCGGGAAATGGTCGCCAGGGCTGCTTTGGTGCTCATACTCAACACAGTTGTCCACTGCTGGATAAAACATGAGACTGGTGGGCCCTGTGTTGACCTCCTCATCTGGTCTCACTGAGAATGGAGCAAAGAGGCTGTCATAGTGACTGCTGCAATGAGCATGCCATTCATCACTGTCACCCACCAGGTCGACATACCTGGTGCCTTGAGTGAGCAGACGCCTGAAATCAGTATTGCAGAGAGAGAAGCTCACCATTCCGAGCAGATGTAGCAGTACTTGACTTGGACATGCTTGCAGACATTTATGGAATGGCACCAGGAAAAGTGGACCTCGCCGTCTTCCAGAGGAACTCCACAAGGAGCCCCGGAGCCAGCATCAACCCAGTGACAGTGGCGTGATATTCTCAGATGGCTTTGTAAATGCTGGCTAAATTCCTCGCATGAAGGAAAGAGGTCCCCGGATTGGTCGCAGCGTTCCCATGCACAATGTGTGGGCTGGTAGCGGCCCGCCAAGATGGCATCTGCTGATTGCTGCTCTTTCTGGCCAGTACGCTGGTGGATGTGATATGCAACTCCCCTGTTCATTTTTTTTGGGGCTGATCCAGCCTTGTCAGGTGGCCAGGACGAGAGTACAAGGATGCCATGGTGCACCTGCATAGACAGTCACAGACCAGGCAGCAGTTGCCCATCATTGGTGATTCATCTGGATAGCACAGGCCATGACAGGCAGTGGGCAATGCCAACATTTTCTGGCAAGCACTGAGAAGCACTACATTGGCTTCTATGTCGCTTGCTTCCTGGTGCAACATGCATAGGACATCGTCAATGCTCCCGGAAGAACCAACCATGGCATGTGTCTGGATGTCGGATACGTGCATGTTTCTGGCAAGGCTGCTATTGCTGCCGGACAAGATGCCAGTAACATCTGGCCGTCTGTGTCTAGCAAGAACTGTATGCACGCTCAACAACATGGTTGGTGCGCTGATGTGCATCTAAATGATGGGGGTCAGCACAACACCTTTTTCATCTGCAATCGCAGTCTCACCATTCCTTCTAGCTGGCGTTGGGACACTTAAGTAAAATACTGCTGTCGCACCTCCTCCCCAAGTAACCTGGTCTCCCGAGTGAGGGTAGCGGCGTGCTCCCTTTCCAGTGCCTGTGCCATCACACATAATTCCTCTTCTTGCTTCGACACCTCAGTGGAATCCCTTTGATCCAGGGCGGTCAGTAGATCCACCTCCTTGAGAAGCTGCAAAGACCTCAGTGTTTTGTGTCAAGCATGGATGGGCACCCACGAACCCTTTTATTTTCCTCGCACAAATGAACCATAATAGGGTCTGAGTACACAACCAGCTTCTCTAAGATTGATGCTGCCATGGGCACGCCAGGGTCTTCCCCTTTGGACATACTTTCTAGCACCTGAGAGGCTGGTTGAGATCGCCGACCCATAGAGTATGAACCACGAATAAAATAAAACACATGGTAATGATGTCCAAGCGGTCCTTGACCTGTGCTCCCGATTGCAGGCCTTGGAGGTTGGCATGAATCATGATGCTCTGATAATGTCGCTATGCAGGTAAGACTGGTGAGCGAACCCCATTGGAGGTAATTGTTGATCACCTGAAACATCTGTGATCATTCGGCATGAGCCATGAGCTTCTTGTGCTGTTTGATGCTGATCGAGAGATCATTGGCCACGAGGTTGGTGGTGCCTTGTTGAATGTCATACGGGCAAACATCAACTGTGGGAAGCAATGAAAGAGGTGTCAGCAATAGTGTGGGTGTTCCATTAAAAGGCCAATGTAATGCCGACATTGAAATCCATTGAGGCGACTAAAATGCTGCAGATGATGATACACCCGGTCGTACCCTAGCATGGCAGTGTCGGATATGCGCCATCCATCTTCCGACCTCATCTCCTCCCTGAAGACCGGGAGGTTTTCCTTGTCCAATTTGACCTCCAGGACGTGGAGGCGCATCGGTGGAATTGTTGGGCAAAGGATATCCTATGGGGTGTTGATGCCCCTCCAGACTTGGTCTTGAATTCCCATGACAAGCAGCGGTGGGACTGGGCAATAGGGTCTATCAGCCCCTCATTCGGGAAATAGATAAAACAACTTGGCGAACGAGTCAATGTGCCGCCCACCCTTGAGCAAGCGCACTTTGATTTCGATGGCGATGTCGGGCCTGTTTGGGGCCTCTATTCTTGGGAGGATGATGACACCAATGTCCGTCCACATCAACCCCTCTCCTTTTCCAGGGTAGCAACTTGACTCTACGAGCACACCGACACATTCTGCAGAGATGGAGAGCAGGTTTGTCAGGGCGCTCATCTGCAGATGCATCCAGTTTGTCTGGAACCACTGTGTGTCAGCGTGATAGGAATCGAGCATGATGCGAACATCGATCTTGTTCACATAGTGCTTTGCATGTCATTCCTCGGAGACCTCACCACGTTCCAAGAGTGCTGGAGATCCAAGATAGCTCTGCAATCCTATGCGGACGTTGTCTGGCACCCTGATGTTTGCCAGACGGAGCAAGACAGCACACAGCATGGAGAAATGGGCATCCAATGTCGAAACAACGGGGTGCTCCCCCAGTCGCTCCTTGATGGACATCACCAGAAAGCGAAGGAAGCACTTGAACGCATCTCGGCCATCATCAGACAAGGGGAGGGATCGCATATATGCAGCAAATTTAGGGCTCACCTAGTGAGGGAAGCTTCATCCCAGGCCGGATCTCAAGCTCTCAGCGCTCGACATCATCGTCGCAGTCAGACATGAACTCCACCCACAAGGCATGGTCGTGGTTGTGTGGCCGCCAAGTTGGTGCAGCGAGTTCTCATTGGTGGTCGACAGATTGTTCTCGCCTGTCATACCATGCATGCCATTGATCACACTCGAGCCTCTCTCTTCTGATTTCCTTGTTTGTCTTTTGAGCTCTTGTGCGGAGCACCATGCTTGTGGTGGGAGCACAGTGGTGGTGGTGGTAGAAGGCACATCAAGGGACAACACAACCATAATGGGTGTCCAGATTCAAATGCCATCATGGACTGGCTGAATTCCAGGGATGCTAAGGGCCGATCGGACCTGGCAAGCAAGTGAGTGTATACCAAGGCAGAGAGCTTGAGGCCTTGAGGTATAACACCTGTGAAAGACAGCTTTGGACAAATAAGAGTAAATACACCTTTGTGGCTGGCTGCTGATGTATGCATTGATAATTGATCTGATGCCCGCTGCGATCCCCTTCCAATACTATGCCAAGGAAAAAAGTGCAGTCACTGACGCTGCGAGCATTTGCATATTCCCAGCCAGAACGTGCGTGTGCTCGCAGCTCAGGGGGGGGCAGGCTTACATAAGCCATGTAACATGTTTTCCCACACAAAACCGTCCAGGACTTCATTCACAGTATGATTTCAGGAAGTCTTGTCGATGTACCCTTGATTGGCAGCATTGAGTATGATAGTGGACATATCATTTTCCATCTGTCGTTTACTTTTCTCCCGAACATACTGGACATGAGAGTGATTTCAATGTTCGTGTAATTCCAAAGCATGGGAAGATCTGGTCTTGGGTTTGGGTTGCTGTGACATCATTACCTTGCTTGGCAAGGTTTCTGCAGGACCATCCCATTTTTCTGCCAACACGTGATGTTTGATTTGGTTCACTACATGTTTCTACATTTTCAAGGGAAAGAAACACGTGCTATTTCATGCGGCCTCTTCCCGCCACCATGGAGGAGTACGTTGATTGCATTGTAATATTCTTCTCCCATATGATGTATGGGATAGCAAAAATCATCAACTGCGCCCCCGGTCAGCATGTCACCTTCTCAATAATATTGGTCACATGTGTGAATATGACAATGCTGACTTGGACATGCTGTGGTACAAGGAGGGGAGCATTATTACCATCGGTCAGCAACTTGCTCGCTCTTCTGATTCATGCCGTTGCATTGGTTTGCCCACACATGTTCAAATCCGGCATGATCTCATGTTGCCTTTCAATACATCGAGACCGGATATGCCTTTTATGGTAACTATGTATCCTCCTGAGGAAGGCAGTTCACGCATTCATATCCGCAAATGTCGTCGAGTTGCAGGTTGTCATGCGGCAGTGAGTGACTGTGTTTTCGTTGGCTCTCTTTGCCAATTTCTTTCCTGAGTAGCAGTGATTGTTCACAGTATCTCGTGTATCTAAGAATACATCTGTTTTGCCATATCTGAAGAGTGTCCACAAGCAAGGTTGTTGCCGATTGGCAGGCAGCATTTCCCAAGTAAGACAAAAAATGATGCTGTGTTGATGTTTCCCCACCGCGTGCTGAAGGAAAGTTTAACTCCTTTAGCCTCAATCAGTTACAGTCACCTCCCACTTTGGCGAAGCATGTAAACTGTCCAAAGGTGGCTCTCACAAAGCTAGCCCCTTTTTCATAGCAACGTTTATATGTCATCGGGATGGAACAACGCTTGGCATTGCTCATGTTGCTTCCCTTGCATTTCCAAAAGGACAAGTCTGAATCCAAGGTTCATCCGTCCGTCTGTGGTTGTGACGCTCAAGTACCCTGCTGCACACACAGAGATACCTCTATATGCGTAGAACTCGGATGTGTCTAATCCCATCGGAGCGGAATACATGATCATCCAGATGGTTTGATCCATTGATCCGGCTGTATCTAATGTGGGTGTGATGACACCCCCGATGGACAAGAAAAGCGCATCATGTCACAAGTGGCACAGTAAAGCAATGTTTGCCCTGTGTTTCAAACAAGCGGAGTCCCTTTATATCTTTCCCCCCTGTTGAAAGATGAGGTCTATGTGGCCTATCGTCAGCGTGTACCATTCTACTATCACACCATTGACAGTGTCGTTCATGCACCCAATGCAGCACTTGAACCGAGCACCTGTGGACCCTTTTCGAGTGCCTCTGACTATCTCCAGAGCTCCTTGCATGCTGAACAACATGTTCTCACTCACCGTCGCCCTATCGTGTTGTCCGAGTTGGAGAGGGTGGATGCATGGCAAGTTGAGTCTTGACTTGAAGCTGGTGAATGCGCACCCTGCAAGGCACTTGAGCTGTGCACTGTGTATCCATGGGACATTATTCCTGGTGGATCGATAACAATGCTGACACGACCATTTTCACTATGGCTCCACAATCTCCACCTATGGAATATCATGGTATGCTTGTTACACTTCTGACACTCCAAGTGACTATATGCATGCCAGATAGGTCTGATCGACTTTGAAGGAAACCACGATCGCACCTCTCTGGTAATCCGCCATCATCCCTGGATTGCTACTAGGTTGAGATGATCCAGAGACTAGGTACAAATAGGGAGCCCAATTTTTGGAAGACGAATGATGAAGATGTGGGGTCGGTTTATCTGTGCACGTCATCGATGGAAAACTACATTCCCCCAGGTCACCTCTGATGGATGGATGGCAGACAATGTCATGTCTTTGCATCGGCCGGAATGGATGGCCGTCAAAAAATATCCACGCATGACATTTATAGCATCGAGCTGGACAACCTGGCCTCCTCCTCCTCCCCCTCTTCCCATCCCAGACCCGCCATGAACCTGTTATTCTGCAAGCGCCCTAGTCTCTGTCAACTTGTTGTCTCACATGCTCCAGATTGGTGAGCGAGCTGCAAGGTGAATGGTCTCACAACACCAACACCCACCCAGGATCATTTCCTGTGCCTTGTGGTGTGCTGTCTCATTGATGCATTGCAGTGGGCCCGTTTGCTGACCATGTCAACAGGTGGATCTTTTATTATATCGCTCACCACGTCATCGGATTCAAGAAACAGTTCAGTTTTGCTCATGGACCTCTCGTGTGTTTCTTTTGCTGTATGCTTGTCGTCCATGGTCGGGTCTGACATAAGTCAGCGCTTCCTTACCTCGGAAGATCCAGTTGACTCCTTGGAGTCGTGGGTTCGAATCCCACTAGTCCCACTAAATAGGGGGTTTTCGTGGGTAGTGGCTTTGCTGAGTCCTTGCTTGCAAGGTTTAGTGTTCATCTGGGATCTGTTCCACACATGATTCATTGGTCATGTGTATCGTTTGTGGGAAAGTTGCCTTGGAAAGTCCTGACTCCTGACAATCATACTGCTCCCTTTTCCAGACGCATAGGATGGAGCAGCAGCCACAATGCTGAACTACTTCCGCGAGGGCTTGAATGCCTTGGACCTCAGTAAGCTCACCTTGATCGTCCGTCACTCATTCACATTTTAGGTATGCTTCAGCCACTTGCTCTCTCCACTTCACCTGTCGCTGTCACTCACCTTCCTTACCTCACTTGCCACTGCCATTTCCATCACACGCTTCCCCTCCTACCACTCAATGCAAAAAGGACAACGAATACGACACCACGGCAACACACACGCAACAACTTGCACAATGATGATGATGACAGGATTGACAATGCCACATCAATGGTACTATCTGATGCCCATGCTACCATGCCTTCTGCCACTCAACACAACCACAGCGATATCACCGCTAGTAGTAGTAGGTCCGCTACACCGACCCCACCACTGATGTAACAGGCGATGGCATGACAGTGACAATATGCAATTGATGCATGCTGATACGACATGAGGTGCACAACAATGTGACGACAAGGCAAACGTCTCTGTGACACGACACACACTATGACAACAACAACGACCCCCTCCCACCATTCACCAATCTGATGTGAGGTGTACTATGACAATGCAACGATGATGACGGTGCCACGTTGGTGACACCACCCGTTCAGTTCATTGCTCCTGACGTCTACACCAAAGGTGTGCCCATCACTCTTAAATTCACTTTGTGTTTGGTGTGCCCATGCCATAGTTCTGCGTCTTTGTTCACTTCATCTCACACTACAGTGCCACCCTACATTTTTGCTGTTATAAATTGATCATTCCATGTATCTACTGTCTCCTATCATTGCCTCCCATGTATTTCTTGTCATCAATCTTGTCTATTTCTCTGTGAAAATCGAACTGGTCTCGTCCAAGCAAGGTTGGCGGCTGATGCAGTCGGCGCTCCCCAGTACTCACGTGCAACCTTGGTGACATCGTAAGGCTCTTCACATGATGTCTCTGTAGATGGACTTCCTCCTGAGGGTAGGCGTGTTCAATATCCTTGGACTGTGGGATAGCCTTTAGCCGATTGGTACCAAGTTGAGACTGAGTGCCTCTTTGGTGGTGATGACCCCCACGCCTTGTGTCGTGCCCTGGGGACTAGCTTAGGTGGTGGCCCTTGGCTGTTGCTGCCCCTAAAAAAAAACAAGTAAGTCAGCACTTCATATCAACGAGCTCAAGAGCTCGCTGTTGTGCCGAAGGCACAACAGAGGGGTTAAAGGCTGCATATTAATAAATTGAACAATCATATAATCGTCAACCTACTTTTTGTGTGCTCATGGTGGGATCTCCATCTGTTGTACATTTTTCCTTGCCTTATCACACCCCTGACTCAGCTGATGCCAGCTGTGACAGTGGTGTTGTTGCTCATCACTTTCTGGTTCGATCACCCAAATCACCAAGATCACTGTCAGTCGTCCTTGTCCTGGTAGTGTTTGTCCATTGCTCACATGGACAGTTTATACTGATGGCACTGAATCATAGACCTCATCGCAGGCTGCCAACCCTTTCTCTTTCCCAGTACCGAGGACCCACTGTAGGGTCTCTATATCTGCATGTGCAGATGTCAAAACAAATATTCGAGGATGGCTTATACAGCTTCCCAAGCAGTCATTCCAGCTGTATGTTCCTCCATGCTGATCGTCTAGCTTCATGAACTGACATGGAATCCACACTCAAGTGGCCTTTGCTGGACTGGGTTTCCTCATGTTTTACCTTGCTGGCAAGCTTCATTTGTTTGATGGCCACAGATATACCTTGAGTACTGTCGCTTCTAAACAGTGCACAGAATGTTCATCTCTCTCTTTGTCCCTTGTGTTGTGACAGGTGTGGTTGTTGCTCGTACTGCTTCAGATTGTGATCACGCATACCATGGACTACTGATGTGCGTTCCTCACTTGACTTGTTCTCGTTCTGATCACCGAGTATACCACTAGGTGGATGTGCTGACTGGCTCTACCATCGGTCTCATTCCAGACCTCGCATCCAAAACATTGTGTGTCCCCTTCACCACTTCAATGCAGGCAAGGGGGAGTATGACATGGGTGATGGGACAGCTGTGTTTAGGGATGAGGATGTTGATGACGAAGAAGCCATTAGGATGATATGCAGAAGTAGAAAACCTCAGACAACCCCAAGCAGCGAGGTGTGACAAAGGACACATCATCTATTCGTCCGTCATCACCTTCATATACCAGACCATACGAGATGGCAAACTATCCAATAGGGTATTTCTAGTTAGTGAAACCAGTTCACAAGCAAACCCCTCACTCCTTTTTCGCCGCACATTTGGAGTGGGTCATATCGGTAAACGGCCTATGAGTATGTCAGCAACTGCTAGTAAGAAGTGTACAGACAACGTACCCCTCAAAATGCAATGCGATGAGATACATGATATACACATACAGCATGATTAACAACGCAGCTGCACGTTTGTACCCTGCAATACCATGGCACGTGAGCACTGCACACAGCTTACCAAAGCCAACTCACCCCAAGGAAACCGCTGCAAAACACAATGTACTCCTGATGTACATCGGATCCCTCAACACGTTGACAGGAACCCCTCGACGCAATGATCCATCAAGCCACCAAAGCAGTCTCCAAGGAATGAATGTCCCAGTGACACCTAGCACGTAGGTCGAAGTAAGGATGAAGAGCTGGCCGGTGGCAAAGAGAACAGATGGGAAGGACCAATGCGAGGGGCTCAGGGAGGAACAGGACACGAGGTTGGGCGGCCAGTGTGCGTTGGCACCTGTGTCACACAAGCAGATGAGTAGCACGTGCAAGAAAGAGGGGGGACGGACAGGTGGTCTCTCAAGGACACCAAACGAAAGATGAGCACGGCAAGAAAATAACAGCCATAATGCGTGTTCCTGCCAAAGATGCAGGTGATGGTCTTGTACTTGTACTCTGCACATGCCACATGGTGTTTCAGTATGAGGGAGTTTGAGTTGAAAGGGGTGCTTTGAATGTGATGGAGTCAGCATAACTTACTGAGGACATCTGGGAATTGAATTTTCCGAATGTCCAAGTATTATGCAACCAGAGAAGTGGAGATAGTCACTGCTCATGTGTATACGACTCATGTGCAGTGTTGACAACACCACCACCGCGACACAATAGCACAATGTTCTCACATCGTCACTGCCCCACCCATGCTCAGCGCTGGACCTGGCAACAATAACAATGCAATGTCATTGATGACTCGTTCGGATGCACCCCATCTCACCTCCACATCCTCCTTGGCCATCGACGAGCCCTTGGATTACACTTATAGCACATGGAACAAGACACATGATCCTTAGGCTGTGGGACTTTGGGGTGTCCAAGCCCTGATTCCTTGTACGATGAGGTGCATTCTGCACACACACAGCCCCCCCCCTAGGTGTGATGTCCTTTCATAAAATGATCCATCCCTGCTTTCACTCAAACAGTTGCAGTTGGCCTGTAGAGGAGCGGATGACTGGCTGCATCATCCATTTACTAGTATGTATGTTGAATTAGACATGTTGAGTCATTGTGATGTGACATGAATTACAGATGTGTTCTGCGATGGTGTCTCTTCCGATCGATGCTATCATCTGGTTGAACATTCACTATCTGCTGGATTTGCTCTGTAATGTTATGATACAATATATGTGCGCCTCTGTTTTCCTTATTTCCTTACATTTCTCTATGTTCACTCTCCCTGGAATACTAACACCAGGTCGAGATGACTTTCTCCTTGTCTTCAACCCAGATGGCTTTAGCATTATTGCATTACCTTGAATGCACTCCCCACGCCATTCTTTCTCTCTATTGCCAGTAGGGGACATGCACTTATGTCTGGTTTATCCATCTATGGACAGCCTTCTCCTCTAAGTAGTTCTCTCACACTGCTTACATTTTCCCTAACAACCATCGTGACTCATTTGTGACTCAGTCATTCTATTGCTTCTATGATGTTCTATGGATTAGTCATCTGCAGTAGTTCACTAAGTACTTATACTGACCTGCCTGTATCTCTTTTCCTTATTCTTGATCTACGCAATACAACATCTGTTGTACATTCTCAAGACTCTATTGACCTCAGTCTATTTCGACTAGAGGAACCTTTGACCCTGACCTTGACTTGACTCTTGTCATAGCTTTGTTCTATCGAGGACGTTGTGTCTCTTTGTGAGTACCTCCCTCAAGACAAACAAAGTATGCCTGATGTATAGCGTATGTTTCACATATCAAAAGATCAAGAATCTCCCTTTGTCCCTCCTATTTAGGAGAAGGACCGACCCACCTTTGTCACCATGACATCCAGACCTTCTCATCGAAGGTACCAAGTACCACAGGACTCTGACAACAATGAGTTATTGTACTCTGAAACCACTGTATCCAGAACCTCCCAGGCTATGACGCCCTTCGTACCCACTGTACCCCCAGCACCCAGAATAACCCCAGCACCCATGTCTAACCCCTCCGAACTCAAGGCTGCCCTCCCTGCAGATTTCTCTGGGGAACCCTCAGATGCCATGAGATGGATCAAGGCCATGAAGGCCTACTTCACCATCAACTCCAAGTTATATTCATCAGATAAAACCCAGGTCATGACCACCCTCAACAAGATGAGCAAGGGACAAGGAGTCTCTTTCTTAGAAATGTGGTATGACAAAATGGCCGATACCAATGCCCTCAGCTCTGATAAAACCTTTGACAAACTTGTACTGGACTTCAAATCCACCTTCTTTCCCTTCGATATCAAAGCAGTCGCTTGACATGACCTCACTAGACTGGTCCAGAAGTCGTTCAAACTTCCGAATGGAAATATGGACGATGGATTCCAGAAGTACATCACTGACTTCCAAAACCTCACTGCTAAGGCAGGAATCACTGATCCCATCATGCTCATTGACCAATTCTCCCTTGGCATCGATCAACAGATTGCCACCATGATTTTGTCCATGGCTGCCATCCCTACCACTTTACCCAAGTGGATCGAGCAAGCCAAGGTTTTCCATGTGCAGAAAATGCGCATCGCTACCCTAAGACATCATTATGGAACTCCCTCGCTTCTAAATTCTCATACCACCAGAGACTCTGATGCCATGGACATTGATGCAGTAACCCTGCGAAAACTTACTCCTGCAGAATGCGCTAAATGCTTCAAAGATGGCCTTTGCTTCTGCTGCAGAAAACCTGGACACAATGCTACCCAATGTCATTCTCAGAAAACCTCTCAACCATTAACTCCTTGTCCCCATAAAGTTCAAAATACAGAAACCACCATGACCAATGACACTCCCCCATCAAACTCTACTACTGTTCCTCTCTCCGCACTAGAACAATATGTCCAAACCTTGAAAACCCAAGGAAAAGACGAGGCTGAAGTCCTTCAAACCCTGAAGCTCTGCTACGACGACCCAGTGGAGGAAGTAGCTGTAACTAATCTTGAAGCAGAGGATTTTTAAATCGGGAAGATGTTTCGACGTCCTCTTCCCATGATATCGCCCATGTACTAGTAGCCTTGCCAAAACAAAGAACTCTTCACATTCCTATCAAACTCCAAGCTAGTACAAAAATCGTCGAAACCACCGCTCTCATTGACTGTGGGGCAACCAGGAACTTCATCAACACCGGACCCCTTTGTGAAGCCAACTTTCCCCTCGTTCACCTTCCCAAACCTACCTTGGCAATAAACGTTGATGGAACCACCAATGCAAAAGGAACCATACGTTGGAAAGCCCATACTTCTTTTCAACACAACTCCTTCTCCGATGATATAGACCTCATGGTACTCAGCCTTGGGAAAAGACAGATCATCCTGGGAATGCCTTGGCTTCGAAAGTGGAATCCCCACATCAACTGGAATGCACATACCCTTGAAATCCCTTGACCACCATTCCCGACATCTGATGATCCACACACATCCCACAAAGATACCTCCTTTGGTGGCTTGGTCTAGAAGCTGACCGAAAGATATCACAATGCCTTCGAAAGTGAGAACTGTGGCACAATGGTGAAACGATCAATAAGATCACCATCTCTACCCAAATTGCTCAAACCGAGAAACCAATGGAACAACCAGTTCCGAATTAGTGCCAGGACTTCACTGATGTCTTCTTGGAAAAGATGCATACCAAGTTACTACCCCATAGACCCTTCGACCACACCATTGATCTCCTCCCTACATTCACCCCGAAGATAGCTAAGATATACCCCTTAAATCCTGCCGAACTTTCTGCTTGCGAGGCATTCGTCAAGGAACATTTAGCAACCAGACGTATTGTCCCCTCCATATCCCCTCAAGCATCCCCGTTCTTTTTCATACCCAAAAAAGATGGAACCCTTCATCCTTGCCAAGATTATTGACATTTGAACCTTCATACCTGATGCTTCGGATATCCTTTACCACTCATCCCAGAACTCATTGATGACATAAAAGACACCAACTTCTTTACCAAGTTCGACATCCGATGGGGATATAACAACATCCGAATTTGAGAAAAGGACCAATGGAAAGCTGCATTCATCACACCCCTCAGGTTGTTCGAACCCACCATCATGTTTTTCGGATTTTGCAACACTCCAGCAACCTTTCAATCCTTCATGAATCACATCTTTGCCGACATGATTGCGGAACGTCAGCTCAAAATCTATATGGACAATCTAGGCATCTGCACCCAAGGCACCCTCTCTCTTCACCATGAACGAACACGTCGCATCCTCCTCCGCCTACACGAACACAATCTATCTTTAAAAATCTCCAAATGCACCTTCAATGTCCCAACAATGGAATATCTTGGGATGGTCATTGGGCAGGGACAGGTCACAATGGACACAAAGAAACTCAATGCCATCCATGACTGGAAACCTCCCACTTCCATCAAAGGAATACGATCCTTCACTGGTTTCGCAAATTTCTACCGCAAATTCATTCCCAATTTCTCCAACATTGTCGCTCCCCTGAATCTGTTAACCCGGAAAGACGAACCCTGGGCTTGGACCCCACTCCAACAGAAAGCATTTGATACCCTCAAGTCCATTTTCTCCTCTGCCCCTGTTCTTTATATCCCCGATATCTCACAACCCTTTTCACTTATGACTGACGCTTCCCTTTTAGCTGCTGGTGCAGTACTCATGCAAGATGATGCCAACAGCGACCCCCACCCCTGTGCTTACTTCTTGAAAACCTTTGCCCCTGTGGAGCGAAACTACACCATCTATGACAGGGAACTCCTCACTGTCATCCTCACTCTTTCTGAATGGCAACATTATCTCTAGGGAACCAACCATCCAATCACCGTCATCATGGATCACAAAAATCTTTTTTATATTAAGGACCCTTGCAAACTCTCTTGTCGTTAGACTCGATGGGCTGTGTTTCTCCAAGATTTTGACATTGTCTGGAAGGTGACACCAGGATCCAAGATGGCTCCTGCAGACACCCTCTCTCAACGAGATCATCTGGATACTACTGCCAATAATGCAGACACTTCCATTTGCCCAGATCCCATGGTCATCAACGCTCTTGACATTACTCTCGCTCACAAAATCTCTTCTTCCTCTGCCTCCGACCCTCTTGTGTTACACACCATCGCCAACCTCCAGCAGGGTTCACCATTGTTTCCCCATTTGACTCTTGCTGATTGGACTCTTGACAATGGTCACCTCTATTTCAAAGGCCGTATGTATGTACCTCCATCCTCTCGCCACTCCATCGTCTACGCCTTGCACTCCTCTCCTTCTATGGGTCATATGGGTCATTTCCGCACCAAAGCTATTGTCGAACATGACTTTTGGTGGCCTGGATTATCCTCCTTCATCAACACTTTTGTCTCCGGTTGTGCTATCTGCCAGCAGAACAAAGTTAATACTCACCCAACTTGCCCCCCACTGACTCCAATCACCTCCACCTCCTCCCTTCCATTTCGGCAACTCTCTATTGATCTTATCACCGACCTTCCTCTCTCTGCTGGCTTGGACTCTCTGATGGTCATGGTCAACCACGGCCTTATGAAGGGGGTGATTCTGTGCCCTTGTACTAAAACTATCAATGCTGCTGGAGTCGCCAAACTATTCTTTGAATATGTTTACAAACAATTTGGGTTATACAACTCTATCATCTCGGATAGAGGCCCCCAATTCACCTCCGCTTTTGTGCTGGAACTGGCCAGACTCCTCAACTATGATATCTGCCTCTCCACTGCTTATCACCCTCAGACTGATGGCCAGACTGAATGAACTAATCAGGAAATTGAAACCTACCTCCGTATCTTCTGTTCCAACAATGCCCGAAGGTGGACAGAGTACATCACCACTGCCAAATTCCACCACAACTCCGCTCCACACAGCTCTACCAAGGCCTCCCCTTTTCCTTACTTCTCGGATACGAACCCCAGTCATATCCCCCCCTGGGCAAGACTTTTCTTCCCACTCTTGAAAACCGACTTTCCCTGCTTAAAGAAGCCCGAAAAGAAGCTCTAGCAGCACATGAAACCGCCAGATGAATCATGACAGAACGTTCCACCCAGAAATTCTCCCCCTGGAAAGTAGGTGATAAGGTTTGGCTAGAAGCCTCTAATCTACGCCTCCATTACCTTTCATGGAAACTTGCCCCAAAATGCCACGGACCCTTTGAGATATCTCAGGTCCTATCACCACTCACTTACTGGTTACGCCTACTGCCCACATGGAAAATCCATGATGTGTTCCATGCCAACCTCTTATCTTCTTATCGCGAAACTGTCACACATGGTCCCAACTTCTCTCAACCCCCTCCTGACTTAATTGATGCTGAAGAAGAATACAAAGTTGATCAGATCATTAGTCATAGAGGCAACGCCGGAAAACGCTGATACCTAACCGCATAGAAGGGTTATCTGTCTTCAGAAAATACATGGGAACCCAAAACCAGTCTCCGCCATCCCCCTGAGATACTCAAGGCTTATAAGGAGAGTCATCTTTTAAACTAAATCCCCAGGAAGTGGCGTCTCTTTGTGAGTACCCCCCTGCGAATGTTCCACTTCTCCATCAAAGCTATCATCTTTGACTCCCCCGAGTATGTCTTTCCTATCTTCATCTCGTTCCTCCTCTTCTCTATCCTCCTCTCCAAATACCTCCCCATTGTGTCTTGTTCTGTTCGTCCATCTTGTTTGCCTCTACATTTTATTCTCATTCTTTACGCCACTATTCTCACCACACCACATATTTGCCGCGCCCTCAAGGATCTCTATTTGTTCGAAGAAGATGTCGTCACCCAGGAGCTCATCAAACTTTTCCACGAGACCCTAACAGTTGAACGATATCATCACCTTGCCAACCATTCTGATCCCCCTTCAGACTTCGGTATCCCTCTACAACTTCATATATCTGCCCTCCCTCGTTGTATTCTCACTATCCTTCATCTGTATGGATTCCATTCTTTCATCGAACGATTACCCACCACTGTGATTTAT
Source organism: Porphyrellus cyaneotinctus (assembly GCA_038091315.1). NCBI lineage: Eukaryota > Fungi > Basidiomycota > Agaricomycetes > Boletales > Boletaceae > Porphyrellus > Porphyrellus cyaneotinctus. The sequence goes on along the minus strand of JBBPOF010000171.1, from coordinate 8,224 downwards.
CCCACGTTCCGACAAATTTACTTATCCATATTCATGGGAGAATGAGACAGATACATGGAGGCTACTGATTTTCTTCCTCCTTAATCCCCGCCTATTTTACCCATTCCTCCTCCTAGACTCCAAGGAGAAACCTTCATACCTGCCACCCCCACTCTCGCATCCTGCATCTCTTCGTGTCCCTGCTCCCCCATGACCTTGTTATCCGAAACCTCTACCGCAATCGAACCATCCACCCCCACCTCTCCTGTCGAACGACCTCTCACTCCGGTGACTATTCGCTTCCCACACGACCCTGACACTGCTGGCTGACATCTCGATGAAGACGCTCGACGCATCTTCAGATCATATTACACTTGAAATGCTTCTGGCAACACCGTCCTTTCAGCAGCTACTCATGTTCTTCTAAACATACTTCCCCCTACCCCCACTGTTGCTTCCACCCAGTGTTTTCATTGTCATGGTCTTGGGCACTTGCGAGATGACTCCCCCCACGACATCTGTCCCAAATGTCATCGTGCCGCCCCTGGTCATCCGACACGTTTGTGTCTTACCACCCAATGTAGCATTTACCTTTGATGGGGACATGGATCCCAGTTTTGTCCTGGAGTACCTTGCTCCACTTGTGCTGCATTCGGGCACCAAGAGGTTGATTGTCCTTTTATGGTCCTTACTCCCAAGCAGGCCATGACCATCTTCTCCCCAGGCACTCTCCAATGAGAACCCCCTCCTCCTAATGTATAGGAGTAGTATGTTACTTGAGCCTGGGGCTCCAGTGTATGAAGGGGGTAATGTTATGATACAATATATGTGCGCCTCTGTTTTCCTTATTTCCTCACGTTTCTCTACATTCACTCTCCCTGGAATACTAACACCAGGTCAAGATGACTTTCTCCTTGTCTTCAACCTGGACAGCTTTAGTGTTATTGCATTACCTTGAATGCACTCCCCACGCCGTTCTTTCTCTCTATTGCCAGTAGGGGACATGCACTTATGTCTGGTTTATCCATCTATGGACAGCCTTCTCCTCTAAGTAGTTCTCTCACACTGCTTACGTTTTCCCTAACAACCATCGTGACTCATTTGTGACTCAGTCATTCTATTGCTTCTATGATGTTCTATGGATTAGTCATCTGCAGTAGTTCACTAAGTACTTATACTGACCTGTCTGTATCTCTTTTCCTTATTCTTGATTTGCGCAATACAATGCCCGTTGTACGTTCTCGAGACTCCATCGACCTCAGTCTATTTCGACTAGAGGAACCTTTGACCCTGACCTTGACTTGACTCTTGTCATAGCTTTGTTCTATCGAGGACGTTGTGTCTCTTTGTGAGTACCTCCCTCAAGACAAACAAAGTATGCCCGATGCATAGCGTACATTTCGCGTAACATGTAATGATTGCATGTGTTATTATTGGTCTGCTGACGTCTGATGCCAGGAGGCTAGTGCCACTGTTAGAGGAGTTCAGAGAAGGATGAGTAGCCAGTCCTGTGTGTGATGATGTTGTGGTCGCACCATCCAGCCGACTTGAGTCTCGGCATGTGCAGTACAGCTCTAAAGACACTCTTACCTGTCTTGTACTTACCTGCTTCCAGTAATAAAGTGTGACATGCATGCACCTGCACCATGGTTGAAATTATGTATTCTAGCAGATCCTGCCACAGAAGTGGTGCTTCCCACACTATATTTTTGTCCATTCCGGCCCTCTCATACTTACTTAGTTTCTGACAGAGTGTGCGTTTCGTCAACACCAGTATTGCAACGAGGTGGCTTCGAGTCATGAGCTGACTCATGTGCTTCCAGGCTTGGTGTCTCTCCCAAATGAGCCAGATGGTATTCTAGGCAGTCATGGCACATAACTACCTAGAAGGTAAGTTAGTCTGTATAGGAGTGAGTTAGGTGGTGGTGCGGCCGGCACGACTTCTCGACCCCGCCATCTTGTCCTCGCTGACAAGCTGGCTCCCTCGTGTCGAGTGCCTCACACGCTCCTCGTTTTTGCACCCACCCACCACGCCCTCTCGCAGGGCAACATCCAACCACACTTGTCTGTTGCACTTTGCTATAGGGCTCACTCAGTAACCTGCTCAGACCCATCCCGCCCTCACAGCTCACTTGCCCCCACAGTGCTGCGGGCTGGAGGCCCTTCGGGACTTCACCCGCATTCTCACTCCTACTATGTACATACAGTGAGCAACAAAACCGATGCAATGTTTGCATTATTTTTGTTGAGGAGCAAATATTTAGAGATATATTGATGCTAGACCCACAAACCTAAATATCATTAGAAAGCCATTAATCAGGGCTTTCTGATGGTACTCAGATGTCCTAGGTAATTCTTATTATATCAGGAAATAATCTATGTAGAATTAGTGAAGGGTACTCATTGCATCAGTTTTGTTCCTTATAATTTAAAGTATCAAAACAACATATTGCAAGGGGTTATTACATCAGCAATGGGTCACATGATGTCTAATAAGTTCAACATGATACAAATATATGCAAACACCATCGCTTTTTCCACAACCACCCTCATGAAATCCCTCTCTTGAAATAGGCTCACTCAACTCATCAAATTGCTTCTTTTACTGGTCTCAACCAATCTACTATCAGCAGAATACAATCCAAACATCTTCCTGACCTACCCAAAGCCTCTTGTGGTCACCCTTCAATCATTTCTCCTACTGATATCTGCCATGCCATTTGTCTTATTGAATCTGGAAAGGCTGAAAATGCAGTTCAGGTCACCAAAGCACTTCAGGAAGTGAAGAACCATTCCATCTACCCTCAGACTATTTGCCACCACTTGAAGACAGCTGGTATGAAGGCTGTAGTAAAACAAAAACTCCCTCTTCTTCTCCAGTGTCATTGAAGGGTAAGAATGGACTTTGCTCTAAGTCATTAGGATTGGACTGTTGATGACTGAAAGCAAGTTATATGGTCAGATGAGACCAAAATTAATCGCATTGGGTCAGATGGTAGGAAATGGACATGGAAAAGGGCAGGAGAGGGCCTTAGTAATAGAATTGTAGAGGGAACAGTCAAGTTTGGAGGAGGATTAGTGATGCTATGGAGCTGTATGACTTGGGAAGGAGTTGGAATGGTTTGTAGGATTGATGGTAAGATGGATGCTGATCTCTATGTATAGATTTTGAAGGATGAACTCCAACAAATACTGGTGGATTATGGATTTTCTCTAGAGGACATCATTTTTCAACAGGATAATGATTCCAAGCACACCAGTAAAAAGGCCAGGGAGTGGTTAGATGACCATGGATTTGAGGCCATGGTATGGCCTGCTCAGTCTCCAGACATTAACCCCATAGAACATCTATGGTTTACTCTCAAAAGAAGGCTTGCAGAGTATCCTGAGCCAGCTAAGGGGATATTGGAACTTTAGGAGAGGATCAAGATAGAGTGGTACAAGATTGGGATGGATGAGTGTCAGAGGTTGATTGAGAGCATGCCTAGGAGTGTTTAGGAGGTCATTAAGGTCAAAGGAGGATACACTTCATATTGATTTGTGATACCCTTAGCATTAGCAACAAAACTGATGCAATGAGTACCCTTCACTAATTTCGGAATATTTCCTGATATAATAAGATTTACCTAAGACACATAGGTGCCATCAGAAAGCCCTGATTAATGGCTTTCTAATGATATTTGGGTTTGTGGGTCTAGCATCAATATATCTCTAGATATTTGCTCCTCAACAAAAATGATCCAAACATTGGATTAGTTTTGTTGCTCACTGTATCTACATCATGCACTCCCTGCCCACGAGCCACCATGCGATTGTACTCCACAGACTGTCACTTTGTTCAAAACGGAATGACATCACAGCTGACATCACCCTTCACACCTAGGGTATATAAACCCAGCCTGTCCGTCCATCTCTTCTGTTCCCTTCTCTCCCATCCATCCCCTGCAGTGATCGGTGATATCCTTGTTCTTCATCGCTCACCTGTGGTTCTACTGCAGTCGTCATCGGTGACATCCTCATTAAACTTTTTTGTAGTCTGCAATTCATCTCGCAGACCACACGATTTTTATAATATGCCCTTGAAATGCTACTCTTGCTTGTGTGCCTCATGCCCAGTCAAAAGTTACTCCAAAGTAGTACAATTTAATACAAGCACTATTTAATGGTTCGACAACATCCCAAAAAATGGTCGTTTTCTCCAGGATCTCGTAGCGAGCTATTTCATTCTCGTCATCCTCTTGACTATCAGCCTGGTCCTACCTGGGATGTATCTTAGCTTACCACAACATTCTAGTGCTTCTTGCTCCCTTCCTCTCCAGAGGGTCGAGCAGAACCCAAGAGATATGACGATGTTCGTGTTTCTCGTTCTTCTCAGTCCTCTGGGTATCTCTTTGCAACATGGCTCAATCGTATTCTTGCAGCTGCCAGTGAAAATGTGGAGGTGTCCCTCGGAATGTTGATTCCCTTTTGAAGTCACTCAATCATGGTATCACTGTAGAAATCTTACTAACAAGTTCTCCGCTAATCCATTATTGAATCAGCACTGTTATGTCATGATAATTGAGAAACTTACATGCAGTGGGCCTGTACGTTGTGTTCCCATGGTTGTTGTCATTCCACTCAACCAGCCTTACTGAAAGCGGAAGGAACCTGAAGTCACATGCCTTGCCTGGCCAATTGCATCATGCACAGCATGTAAGTTTTTCGAGATATATCATGACTTATCTCGGGAAATTTACAATGCTGTGCAGCACGGGATTGGCCAGTCTGAAAGCAGTAGTCCCCCCTGATGGGGCCAAGGGAAGTGAGTTGGGTGCGACGAGGCACGTTCATTGGGAAGTCCTGGTAGAATTGGCTGCGGGCAGATAGATACGTGCGTGATCTGCACCCCACATGCTCACTGAGGCCCGAAAAGCGCTGGAATCTGTCATGAAAACCTGAAAAATGGCCATAAAGTGGTGTAAAGTGGAATTTTGGCGGGTACAGTAGTCTAAAGTACGATACACTAGAAAATTTACAAAATATTTTGAAAAATTTACTGGCCTGCTGGCACAGGTGATGCAGCACTCAACACTAGGTGTGCCATGCATGTTCTCACAATTCTTTTTCTTTCCGTGCACTGACGCATGCCGCCAACCCCTCACAGAGGGTCTGCCTACCACAGTCCCAAACAAGTTTGGACCATCCTTCATGTGGCACGAGCTCATCAACTCGCTTCCCCCCGCCCCCCTTATGCCGACGGTGGCAGTGCCACATTCATACTTATCTTGCAAAACAAACACAATGCGATTGGTTGCATAGCTTGGCCACTCTGTTCTGGCAGTGCTGGTGAATCTGCACACTTTTCATGGAAACGACGTCAACATGCTGCAGACCCTTTTCACTGCGGCGCCATCTGGTCCTATATAGAGGGCCCTGCAATCTTCCACAGAGGCCCTGTACGTTGATGGCACGCATGTGTGCACACTGTCCCTCATGTTCCCCCACCTCCCCTACATGCTCCATGACCTGCCACAGGAGGGGCCCCTGTTTTTGCGCCTGGCCTATGACCGAGCAAGCGTGCCTGTGGCATGTCATGGTGAAGGCGCGTTCAAGTTTGTGCTGGACCCACTACTCGTCAAACAATGGAAAGAGCTTGAAGATTTCCTCACCACAGTTGTCCATGAGCTCGCTAGCAGCAGTGACGAGACGGGGACCTTGTTGGGCATCGGGGCCAGCTTTGAAGCTGTCCTGGGTTTTGTGAGTGAGACCCTGGTGCGGAGCGCCACATTTGACGCACTGCTGCAGTTCCAGCACCTTGCCGGCCTGACCTCCTGGGCCATCTCCAGGCATGACGAAGACAAATGGGTGGCATTGCTGGTGCAACGAGGCCTCAAGCCTTCCATGGTGGCAAGCCTGAAGGCTTCTCCAGTGGAGACACTTTCATCCAAGGTGTCAAGGGCAGGCGTGGTAGTGAACGCGTATGACGTGGACCACCTGCATACGCTCCTGGCCCACATGGCGGTGGCGCACGTCCCCATCTATGTGGACTCGCGACCATCGCTGTTGGACATCTTGCACAGATGGTACAGCTTTGACCTCCCTGGAATGGCAGGGCCTGCTTTGGACGAGGAAGACCTGGTCCTGCTTGCAAGAATGCTTTGTGAGGTTGGTAGCTCCACTGCCCTTTTGAACCCAGCCAAAGTGGAGGTGGTCAAGGCGTTCCTCCATTACCTTGTCAAAGGAACAGAGCAACTGGCGCTGCTATCCAATCTCATGAACGGCAGCCTCTGTGAATGATACCACACTGGTGGCCTCGTCATCGAGCGATATCCAAGAGCTTCTGTGGGCACCAATTCTACCATTTACACCATCTGTCGCTCAGAGGAAGGGGAGCACATTCTCTGCCTCCTCGAGGACCACCTTGCAGTGCTCAAGGTCATCCGCACCACACTTGACCTGCAGCAGCTCGCAGTGCAAGGGATCCCCTTTGCCCTGCCAGCAGCCAAGGGTGGTCGACTGATGACAACAACAGCAATGGGGGAAACGGTCATGCTCTGGAGCAGGCCTGGCCCATCAGACTATGCCAACTACTTGAACTGGCGCCGAAAGGTGCTCAATGCATGCGCTGGAGCTGCCTTGTGTTGAGAGGAGCGTAACCCAAAGGGTACTAACCTTGTGATGGTGAAGCGGTAACTCTTAGATCGTTGTGGTATGGGTTCAAGAGAGTTATTCAAATTCAGACTCAGACAAGTCTTATATACTATAGGAGAGTATTATGTAAGCTTCTATATATATACACTACAATTCAACACTCCCCCTTGCTTAGTTTACCATAGTGGACTGTAAGTGGCAGTGTGAATTTGTGATAGAAAAGAAAAAGACATCCGCATGACCATTTGAATGGCAGCGAGTATTCTATCTAAAAACTAATCCAAGCTGGGAACAAAACTTCTCGAACAAGACACGTCCAAGGTTCTTTGTGAACATATCCGCGGGGTTGTCAGTCCCTGGGATATAGTACAGTTCAACCTGTTTCCACATCATCACAGCGTCACGTATGAAGTGATACCGGATGGGGATGTGCTTGGATCTCTTCTCAGTCACCAGGTTTTGTGCTATAAAAAGCGAACCCTGATTGTCACCACAGATGGGGAGAGGGCCCAAGTGGTAGCCTAACTCTTCCATCATCTGTTTGATCCAAATGACCTGGCAAGAACAATCGCTCAGTGCCATATACTCGGCTTCTGTGGATGACAAAGCGATGACCTTCTGAAGGTGTGAGTTCCAAAGGAAAACACCGTCTGCGAGTTTCAGGAAAAACCCTGTCTGCGAGTGATAAGTGATCTTATCCTGACTCCAATTAGAATCTGTACAGGCGAAGATGCCTTTATCGCTGGCACTGTCATAGACTAAAGAGTAATCTCTGGTGCCTATCAAATAGCGACAGATATAGAGAGCCTTTTCAAGGTGATCTCTTGATGGGTTTGCAGACATATGAGTGAGTTGTGTCACCACGTATGCAATGTCTGGTCAGGTTCTGATCATAAGGTATAATAATGATCCGATAACGGTCTGGAAGCACGTCTGCAACTCAGGATCGACGGGGGATTCGTTCTTCGTAGGGTAAAAACCCTGTGGTAGTGGTGTGGGCATGGATTTTGCATTTTGCATTTTGCAACGCTCAATCACTTTGTCGAGATAAGCGCGCTGATCAAGGAATAGTTTCTGACCTTCTCGACGTATAGTCATACGAAGGAATTCGGTAGGAACTCCTAAGTCGCGACATTCCCATCTCTTCATAAATGCAGCCTTTACCTTGTCTACAAAGGCTTTGTTTGGTCTGCAGAAGAGAGCGTTGTCTATGTAGATAATTGCTAGGATAATGTTATTTCCTTTGCGATAGATGAATAGTCCGGCGTCAGACTTGAGCCGGGTAAATCCTAGTTTCTGCATGGATTTGTCCAAAGTGCACCACCAAGCTGGCCCTGCTTGTTTTAGGCTGTATAAGGTGCGGAGGAGTCATAGGACTTTGCCTTTGAGATGAGGGGGCAAGAAACCCTCAGGAAACTCCATATAGAGTTCCTCTTCCAGTATGCTGTATAAGTAGGCAGAGCGTACATCTAGAGCAGTAATATACCAATCTTCTAGAGTACAGAGGGCAAGCATGGCCCGCACCGTCTTGAATCGTACTACTGGGGAGAAGATGGCGTCAAAGTCGGTGCCTTCAATCTGGGTAAAGCCTTTTGCTACCAGTTGGGCATGT